>JAMKCH010069964.1:0-45693 GCA_023653785.1 Ophioderma brevispina | reverse complement strand
GCTATATTACGTAAGTATATACAAATCGGATTTTCGTCAATGCCGCCCGTCTTTGGGATTTCTTGGCCGTCACTGCCTTTGGTGTGGAAGATTTACGCCTGCATGTGCCCAACTGCGATGGCGCCCAATATTTGCGAATATAATCATATCATTCGAATACTGTTCTGAAAACTCAGTTTTACTGGTTGCATTCAGCAAGACCCCTGGCAGAAGACTGACATAATCACATATGCCATGTTTTCGTGCGCTGTTCTGATGATGTGTAGAAACATATTTTGATAAAATCTTCAGTATTTTAAGACGATGTTGTATCCTATAATTCGACCGATGTGTACTTGTGAATGACGGATTTTTTTTTGCATAGTAAGTCTTAAGATACTGGCATGACTGGGAAAATCATAAAATTTGCTGACGTTTGGGCCGGCCTTCACCATCAGCCTCATACGACAGTCTGAGAAAAAAAAAAACCAAAAAAGAATGTAATAATTGTTTGAACTGATTCGAACAATCTGCTGCGTGTGTGCGTGAAGGTCGACTGCTGTAGACATCGCGTAAACACAACGATTACAATAGACACGCGATACGTCCCGTGTACAGGTCGCAAAGTCGGTACTGCGTACGCTTAGTTCAAAAATTATTACGGAACTTATAGCCACATACTAGCTAACGATTCATACTTATGTTCTTCACAGTGTGGCGATTTTTTGGTCCTTTATCAAATGTTTCACTTAGATTTTATCATTTTCATTTTTGCTATAGGCCTCCCTGCATGCCGTTGGGTTGGTCATGTCAGTGTGACTGTGCATCGGGTATGTAAAAGACACAATGACAATCAATAATTAAAGCCCTTTCGCATTCGACGTGCGCATGTGCGAGATGTGCTTGGCAACCAGGTTTCTGGAGATAACTTCACCAACGATATCGTACTTCGTGTGCTGTACCGGTGAACCCTTCACCCCACGAATCAACCGCTGTATTCTTGAATATACCAATTTATTTTTGTATGCAATTGAGTATTCTCAGAACCACAACATACTGAGATCGTGTTTTAACTGCTTGATTTTTGTTCCCCCGCCAACTTTTGTTGGCGAGGGGACTGATAAAAATGCTCTGTGCGGTGTGTGTGTGCGGTGTGTGTCCCCCGGATATCTTTGGAACTAAGCAAGTGTGGGTGTCATCTTCACAACATAGATTGTATCTCGATCCACTTGGTGGGATCCGAAATGGGTCATGTGTCAAGGGTCAAAGGTCAAAAAGGTAAAAAATATGTTAAATATGGTAAAAAATAGGTTAAATTGCTATGAACCTTGTCACACGATATCTTTTGATCTAAAGCCAGTAGGGGTGTCCATCTTTGTCACCATATATGTCGCTTAAAGTAGGCTAGCGGATGAGTTCACGGAGATGGGTTATGGGCCATGTTCAAATGTCAAATGTGGTCAAAAATTGCTTTAAACCTTGTCATTGTGGTAGGATGAATGCAACCTTGGTGGTGTGCTCAACATTCGTTGCTGAAAATTGTAAAGGATCATTTATCAAGGTCAATGTTGGGTGTCCATTCAGGTCAAAATCCTAAACATGTTTTAGGATGTGAAACTTGGTGTATGCCGTCATATTCCATTGCCAAAATTTTTAAGGTCATTTCAGGGTCATTGAGTTCCTTCCAGGTCAAATCCCTCAACATGTGGTATGATGATGAAACGTGGTGGTTGCGGTCAATATTCATTGCCGACAATTTTTGAATTCTTTTCAAGGTCATGTGGGGTCATCCCAAGGTCAAATCACTATGCATGGTTGTATGGTCCATGAAACCTGGGTGGGTGGCAGTCAACATTTTAATGCCAATTTTTTACAAGGTGCATCTGGGTTATCTGAGGTCATCGAGTCAATTCACTGCAATGGTGTATGTCTAAACTTGTTTTGTGTGTGTCATTTCAGTGCTGAAATTTTGAAGGTCATTTCAAGGTAATGTGTGGGCCCATCCAAGGTTCAAAACTACAAATGGTTTGTATGGTCATGAAACTTGGACGGTGTGTATTCAAATTGAACCAGAATTTTTGAAGGTCCTCTGGGGTCATCCAAGGTATTTGAAACTGCTATGGTAGAGCCCGCTGGTTTCCATCACAATCCTCCCTGTGACTTTAAGTTATTACTTTTTCTCTTTTAACTACCGTGACGAGCGGGGACCTTTGTGGTTCGAGAACCGCCTTGTTAAATTTGGGTTGTCTAAAAAGTGAATTTGGTTCATGTGTTGTGAAACATCAGTCGATGCAAGGCTTGCAATTCGGCAACCTTTACCCGTGATTTAGATACACGATGTGTGTGGGTTACAGCCTCCAGGGAACTGTGTACATTATATTCCAGTACATTGTTTCCTAAACATTGGGCATAATAAATTTGAGCCCCCCACAAAAAAATTTGCCCCCCCTAAGGCTATAGCATTACAGATCTACGCTCTTGCCAAATAGGATACAGGAACATTCTGTTTTCAAGATCCTAACAATTTAGGTGCTCGGTGGTTCGACTATAAGTACAGGCAATGGTGCATTTAGGACTCCCCAATGGTTAATTGAAATATAATCGCCCCCAAATCAATCCACTCACCTTCAGAAAACTAGATGGGCAACTGCTTTGGAGCACATTTTCGTTTTAAAAATTAAAATAGTCCCCAAATTGGAGAAAAACATCATCAAAATATTCACTTTCCGGCTTTTGATAAGCAAGGCCAGACACCAGTAAGACTTACTCATTAGCCTTGAGTGTGGCAACTATTATCCTATTTCTTATGTTTGACGCCATCACAAGAATATAAACTAAGTACTACCCAGATAGCCCTGCAATGGTGGTCCAATACTGGACCAGATATTTATTCTTTAATTGGCCCTATTTGGCTTACATTTGGATAAATATATTTTGCTCATTGGCCCCAATATTGATATAAAATTGGAATGGATCGAATTAAGCAAGTTAATTGGTCGAGCTATGAGTTGCAAAATTTTTGGGCGAGACGCATGAGCCCAATATTTTAAAACTCATAGCGAGACCAAATTAAGATTGGGCGTACATCATCCAATTTTATCATTATCATGTGGAGCCGATATTTGCACACACTTGGACTCCCAAACATGCTACTGGGCATATTGTACGAGATTTTAACTCAATGTTGTACCGGTGTGTGCCATGCTGGCCTATGTTCTTTTCAACATTTATTTTAATGGAATTTTTTTCAAGCTGCTTTATTTAAATAAATTAATTATAATATTAATATTTTTAATGAAACTGGAATAATATAGTATAATGTCATTGAATTAATGTGCTCTGTTTTAAACGCCCATTGTTGAGACATATTAGTGTATTCCATATTTATTTGACTGAGTTCTCGCACTGCTAACTTTTTAAGCAATCACTTTGCTTAATAATGGGACAAATGTTATTCAATAATTGGCTCTATATTTGCGGGCTTGTCTTGTTCAATATTCTTCAACGCTATTGGACCAAAGGTCCGTTCATACTTCAACTGCATTGCAGTGGCAGTGCTGCATGCCCCCTTGCAAATCGCCACTGCCATTCACTTGCATAGTATTGCAAACGCATGCAGTACTGAACGAAGTAAATTATTTTTAACTGGCGATGCAGCCAGAATGCAGTGGGGTGCAGTCATGTGCAGTAATGGCCAATTTTCGTGCATGGCGTGGGCAAGTTTCTGCAACGTACTGGCAACCCGGACTGCATGACCTGGGGTGACCTGCATTACATCGATTAGAGTGCAGCGGAAGTGACGGGGAACAGTGCAGTAAATTCTGCAATCAATGCATGCAGTGGAAGTATGAACGGACCTAAGGGGTGCCGATATGAAGCGGATGCCACAGCTGCCAATAGGAAAACCATTATGGGCAATATATGCAATAGCCATGTGTTACCAATGCCAATAAGTACCAACGGAATACCATTATTGCCAACATCAATGCATGAATACATATCGATGTTAAATAAAATGCCGAATGGGCGGAGAGGGGTTATAAACCCGAGATTGAGTCAGTCGTTCAGTTTATTCTGTTGACAACGATTATGATTTTTAGAGGAATTTTGCATATGAAAACTTCTTGCCAAGGAAAACATCAGTGCTCAGTTTGATACTTTAATTAGAGGTATTCTAACAACTAAAAAACATTAAGAGGTGCTAAAAAATGTGCTAACACTATAAACATTGTAAATATGTTCAGTTCTTGGTGACCTTAAGTGATGATAAGGATAACACCTGGAGTTGACGAACATCTTGAATGGCGGCCATCTTGAAAAATAAAAAATAAACAAGCCCCCTACTCCTCCTTTTTTTCAAAAACCCGGACGAAAAGAAACATGTTTTATTTTTTACTTGGACTAAAAGGCAGAATTTCCACACGATTTTAGAAAACCCAAAACCAAGTTCGGGATGAATTTAGATTCTGCACACCTTAAAATTGGCAACTTTAACATGCAGTTTATTCCGTTAACGGGGGGTTGCAGAATTGTAGCCGTGGCAGAATACAACTTTTTCCCCAAGGTGACATCGTCCACTTTTCATTGTGGAAGAAGGATCTCACATACTTCTCTTCCATATAGCTGCAGTTTTCAGGCTTGAAAAACACCCAACAAATACCGATTTTGGACGAAGGTGGGACAAAGGCAGACAGTAATAACATTTATTTAGTCGAAAGTCCCAACTGGATGAGCAATACAGGTTAAAGGTCACACCCTCGTCATACACGTTGACCAAACTTACGAGTATGTATGGGATTGTTTTGGAGGGGTTTGAAAGCGACTTCAGTGTTCGCTGGGGGGTGTCGGGCCAGGACAATTGTGACAGTACCCAGTAGTATCATGGGGCCAGTCGTTTTATAGGAAGATTAGATTAAATCAAGATTTTTTGGTGCTATTTTGGAGCAGGAGAAAGTAGAGTAGAGTAGTCCAGTAGTAAACATGATATTTTCTGAATGGGGACGAAAGGAGGGTAGGATTTTAAACTAAGAAAACTATTTGGGCGACTCAAACTCAAAAATTTAAATAACAGTTGTGTTTGCATCATGTAATAATATCCATTGCCAGGTAGCTATAATCATATCCCACGGGGCGTATTGCTTTTGAAAAGGAAATCTAAATGTCCAATGGAGATGAGATGAAATAAAACTTTATTCAAAGCAATTTTGAACAGGTTAGGTTTACTGTTAATTGAAGGTTTCCAAAAAAAATTATTAAAAAAGAATGCGATCCATCAATTTCCAGCTACTTTATGCTTTTTTTGAAAAAAAAAAAAGGTGGTTTAGTTTGGGTATATAGATTTGGACATAAAAAGTAGGGTCTCTGGAACTGAAAGGTTCCTAAAATGAGGGTATTAGAGGCGGCACATACCCACTTCATCCCCCCCGGAGAATACCTAGGGCTTACGGAGAAGGATCCAACATGGCCAGCAAGAGAAAAATTCCTTCTGGTCCGTACCCCACCCCACCCCCATTTGGAAAGGTTGGTTTATGCTTACTGTTGTTTATAATATCAGAATAGGCACTGTAATTTTGAAGTATTGATTAGTAAGGATAAAAATGTGTGCGCAAATCACAAATATGGGCGATATGGCGATGCCCATGTATTTTCGTAAAAAGGATGGGTAAAAGAGACACGTTCAATCATAATACGAACGCCATACACGTTCACAATCACTCCAAACAAGAACAATGAGCGGTTACTTTTTGAGTTCAAACGCCAGTTGGGATAGCTTAGTACCTGACAAGCCGTAGGATCAAAAATTGGATGTCAACATCCGAGTGAAAACTCTCTCGAGTAATTCGGAAGGCCTTTATTTTACATTAAATTTTAGGCCCTGGTAAGGACCATATCAAAAAAATGAATGGTACAGGTTGATGGCGGAGTATCTAGAGCAACCAAGTGGTAGAGTGTATTTGGACAATATAGTTTTTTGGAAGTGTATAGGAGTAGGAAAGGCCGTGCACTTCGCAAATTTCGACTATTCTGGTTATATGTACATTTCCCGGTTACCAAGTTGGTACCAGAAAACCAGAGGCAGTAGATAACGAAGGTATGTTTAAAAGTAATGTGACCTAGGGTTTTGGTTACCAGAACTTAGGGTGGAATTGGTAATAAGATTTATGAATGAAAATATATGATTTTTCTTAAACAAAAAATATATGACCTTTCAAGATTTTACTCTAACCCTCTTTGCTCCTAGCATTAATTTCTCATCATTTTTGAATTCCTCATGAAATTTCCATCAAGAAAATGTTTTACCTGTGGGTTAACCTACTTTTCCATATTGGTCAATCCATTTAATAATGCAAACATTGGTTAATTTTGAACGTTAAAAATTGGCATACTTTCCATCCTGACTCTTTCAGATACATTTTAAACATACCAATTTCCTATTGGGGGGGAATCACCATATTCATATATTACATCTGATTAAGTGCAAAAGAGATAACAGTATCTACAAAGAAAAAGTGTTTGTGACCAAACCATGAATTAACTTACTTATTCAAATTAAATGTCCATTGCAGGGGTGGCTTTTCTTGCTACAATATCGCAATCGCCATTGTAATGTCTACGTAGTCATCATTGCTTAAAATGAAAGCAGATTTCGTGTTTCATCAATTCAAATCCAAAATAATTCAGTACAACAGTCTGTTGTGCAAAAGTCTTGGATTTGGTCTTGGCCTTGTATTTGTGACTCCTCCTGGATACAGTTTCTGCCTCATACTAATAGCCACAGATAACTTTAGTTCCGTTTGGATTGTGACCCGAAATCATCAGTGGCTATATCCTCTATAAGTACAACAACCATTTGAGGTACATGAAAAAAGAAAAAGTCATAAAAGAATCAGAACTTGGCTTGATGGCTAACAATGGAAATCTTTGCATACCTGCAGTGCTTATCATATAATAATGTCCCTCAGAGGTCTGTAAGGAGCCGCTTCATCAGATTCACATCACACTCTCCCTCTTCGCCTGATAGTCCTGAAATTTAATAAGGAGGTCATTCACCCACTGTCCTACTTTCACTTCAGGCAGAAGCCTTAGGCATATTCCAATTGGCTGCAGGGGTGGGAGAAGATAAAGCAACTGTGCAAAAATCGCCATCAAATGCCTGTCTGATAACAAAAACTTTTGAGGATCAAATTTGATACTTAATTTATGTGATCATGCAACGATTTGCAATGTGTTAGAGTATAGGCATACTGTGAAATATAAATTTATTTTAGTGGATCTGGATTTGTTTTTATACCTAACCACCTTATGTTTGTAGCAGTGTTTATTTTGGCTTTAAAAGAGACCAAAAAAAACCATTGTTGTAGCCCCTACAGAACTTTTGAAATAATTCCAACTTTCATTTCAGCGCGTGGCAGTAGTATTTCACCGAGAGTTTGGGTGTGAGCTTCCCCCCTCCAGCTTCCCCCTCCTCCTCCAGCCCCACCTCGGCTCCCCCCAATTCAATCAACCATATCTCCCCCATTCAGTAAGGTTAATAGTTTTCGTATTTACAGATTTTGATAGTGACATTGTTTAGCTTTCAAATGAAACCAAACCACGACAATACCTTTTTTGTTTTCCGGAGATATCACGAATTGAACGGAACACGATTTGGAAAAACCCGACGTCAACCACCATTTTTGTGTGGGCGAGTTCACAACGCATGCCATTATCATGATCATGTGATTATAATAGATGATCATGAAGAATCGTGCTAACTTAGAGTTAGAATTGGTTTCTCGTCTAGCAAGAATATATACCACTTTTACTTTTTAGTCTAAGTCGGTTTGGATTTCATTCCAAGAACCCCATCAATCAATGAAACTTGTTAAAAGAGAAATTAATTGGGTACTTAATACTTAAACGCAGCTTGACACGTCATGACTCATAGCCCGGGCAAAGCCCGGGCACGTTGATTGAGAAACTTCTATCCGTCAAATCATCTGCGCCAGAAAGTGTAAATTTGGGCGGCCCTGCGTTGGCAGAAAATTCGACGATGGACTGTGAATTTTAAATTATTTTTTTCGCCCCGTTCGACTGCACACTTGCAAAACTTAAGTTTCTCCAGATCGGATTAACTTTTTTCACTGAGGATGCTAGCAAGTTTAACCGGTTCCCTGTTTGGTTTTGACTTTACGGCCATGTCTTGTACTTTCTAACCGTAAATGCAGTGGCATTTACGGTTGGGAATTGTGCCCGAACAAGGGCCCAAGTCCCACTATTGAGTGTCTAGTTTGGGTACCCTCGAACTATACTTTTGTTTCGCACTCAATGTGAAGGTGACAATCAATCTGCGTCTTGCATTTTCCACTACGTCTCGATCTTCCCACTTTATTCCGTGCGTACAGCGATGATTCCAGCATAGGCGCACACATGATTCATGGCTGCGCAACATGAAAGTCGCAGTGATGTCACCTTCAAACTTAAGATAGAACTATAATTCTTAACCATCTCAATATCTTAAAGTATAATGAAGTTATGCCAGTTGACCTGTTAACTTGGTGACCTCATGGTGACCTTTGGCCCCATTCACGAACCCGCGACAGCAGACGACACCAACTCAAGATTGATGGTGAAATATAACTGAGCTGTGATGATTATAGAGGGCCTCCTCCTCTCCTTATTCGGCGATGTCCTTATATGCCTAGCATTCTAAATTTGTGTGTTAAAATACTTTTTTACATTGATGTAGATTGTTTGTTTTTCCTACACGGACAAAACAAAATGGAGACCCCAGTGCTACAGATGACTCCTTTGATAATTTTGATGATCATTCACGAACAACGACCTAAGGAACGATGGGCTCCAGTTGGCGCAGTTGCAAGTCCCCACCATCCTTGCATCAGAAGACCAGGTATTAAAGCAATGAATTATCATCACTGTTGCGATTGGTTGTCGTCTATTCTGATATTTCCTGTGTTTTGTTGTTTGGTGTATGTTTAAGTACACTGCAACGGCATTTGCATGGCATGGCAGGATTTGGCAATTGGCTTTTGTTCACAACAACTTTTGTGTTCCCCCTCATGGTTTTAGGCCTTCCATATTTTTTTAATTGTAGGCATTCCCTCAATCATTGTGAAAGGAGGGTATACCTGCTATTTTCAAAAATTCGTTTTTTTTTTCTTTTTTATCCCCCGGCTTGAAAAGCGAGGGGGATATTGCGAGGGTGCGCAGTCGTATGGTGTATGTATTAATGTTCCAGTTTTTGGTTAGGTTTTTCGTTTTTCGAGTCTCCTTCGAAAAGTTTAAGTCCGATTTAAACCAGGCTTGGGGTGAAGGTGCAATAGGGTGTCCTTCATATGTGGATGATGTCAAAGGTCATGGACCATGTCAAAGGTCAACTGAGGGTCATGTTCCGTTTGGTTAGTTTTTTTTTTTCTGGTCGTCTTTGAAAGTGAAAGTCCGATTACAACCTAACTTGGGCCGAAGGTGCAATACAGGTTTTCTTCATATGTTGTTGAGGTAAAAGGGCACATACCAAGCAAAGGTCAACCTGTGCCAACTAACCACCCTTGTGTATATACTGCCATCTTGCCAGGGGAATCACGCAGTTTACTTGCTGTATTTTTTTATAAATTCGGGTCACTATGAACGTATTGTGGGAGGGGAACGGTTATTTAAATTGGCATCTGGTAATGTTTTGTTGTTTGTCATATGGAAAATACTTTTTGTTGTACTCAAATCTGTCAATAAGCACTTTTATATTTTGATAATATAATAGGCTTGCAAAATGCCTCATGTCTTTTATTTCACACCAAAAAAAAATATTTTAGGCCCTTGATTGGTTGAAATATTTTGTTGTACTTCAAGTTTGCACATTGTCAGTTGGAAAATAACAAGCAACTTTCAAAATGCACCTAAAACAAAATTATTTTGTCTGCCAGGGATCATATTGGTCAAGCAGAGCTCAATCTGCAAGTTCGCACAACGTCACTGATAGAGTTCAACCGTTACAACTCAATCATGTCTTTGAATATTTACCCATTCGCCTGGGCAAGCTAATTGAATCCCATGTGCGTCCTTAATTAATTCCCTGGTGTCTTCTAATTCATTAATATCATGAACATCATGATCATCAATATTATTCTTACAGAACCGATCAAGTGACTTTTTTTGTTCCCAGAGTAAGAATATTCCATCCACATTTTTTTACAAGGCTTGCCTGGATTGGAATGCACTGCCACCAAATAACGCCCCACTTAAAATGAATCATGGGAAAAATACACTCTGCTATTGTGATGCGACTGGGAAAACCCACCCCCTGTGGGAATTTAATTTTAGTTTTAACTATCACTGCAGAGTTTGAAAAGATTAAGTTTCCTCAATGTTGTACTTCTTCTTCTTTTAACCACATGAAAAGTTACGCCTTAACAATCTGACAACAAATAAAAGTACAATATAACAGATTTTAAAGCTAGTTTCTTATATTTTCAAAACTGTCCTGAGCGACAAGTGGTGGGTTTTTCCCAGATCCTCACAATTATGTTGGACCAAGAAATGTATGGCAAGTTTCTTTTTGTGCCCTTTTCGTTGGCTTTCCTTTTCCCTGCCCATGGTACTACCATTTTGTATTTTCATTGCCTGCACTTCTTTCATGTCCCTGCTTTCATTTGGGAGCTCATTTGGATAAACTTAATTACTCGGGCCATCCTGTTTGGTCAGTTTTGGTATCATTGTGTTTCCATCCATTGAATGGCAATGCAGGTACTCTTTATAAATGGACAATTTTTTTTGTTCTTTTTTATTGCTTTTATTTGCATTGTTGTGTACATTTTCTTGGCTGATATTGAGTAAAAACAAACACACAATCCATCTGAAAACCATCTTGAAACAAAGCCATTTCCATGAATCTGGTTTATTTATATATCAAGTACCCTGTAGTTCTGCAGTATAGATGTTGAATTGTTGAACAAGGTTTATCATTTTCACCGCTGACAGATAATAAACTCTCCATAGTTTTTCATGTGATGGGACTTTTATTTTTCCAATTGTGACTGCATTCCTCCAATTCTCTCTGTAATTGGTAAAAAATGATATGTGAACCACATCCTTAAAAAACCTTACTAGAAGTGATGTAATCCTACAAATCTTTTTTTCACGTATGCGCGGTATAGCCTATGCTAATTACTATTTTTTTGCATATACACTGTAGACTTTTTAAAAAAGGGCTTTATTTTTCCTAACCCTTGCGCTTAGCCGCACCCCAGGGTTAATTCGCCGCACGAGGAATGAGTCCAATTTTGTGTGATTGTTGTACACAGGGGACACATTTCTTGTTGTATGTGACAAAAATTGTGATAGTGGGTAGGGGGACAGCCTGCGGGGACGTATAGAGCGGTTATCTCACGAAATCGGGGTGTAATTTGGTCGTTTGGAGCCGTTTTTTACAGGAAAATTTGCTCCGAAAACAGTCAGCGCTTTGTGTGCATTCCAATGGTGATGCTAAGGCATGCATTGAGCAAGGAGAGGATTTGTGCAGTTGTGAAACTCTTATGTTCAAAGTAAAGGCCTTCTTGATCATCTGGAGTCTTTCCAAGTAACCATTTACACTAATTAGCATTGAAAGTTTTACTACCAAGTTTTAGCACTTGAGGCATTTGACCTTAACGGTACATGGTCACACTCACTCTTCCTCTGGAAGAGGGAATATTTGAACAAACTATTTTTAAAAACATTTTAAAATTTCAGTAGGCATTTTTTTAAATAACCATAATATTTAACTGTGAATATTTATAATTTAATCAATTGTCTCATTATTAGAACTCAAGCTTTGGCCAATTTACCGCTCAATTTCCCCCATGAAATAAAGGGGCTGCAAAAATTGGTTTATTCTGGTTTGGAAAGAGGACCATGCATACAAGGACCAAATGAATTGATCTTGATAACATACTTGTTAATTCAATTATTGCTCTAGAGAGAACAGACAAGACAGGCCTGGTTTCAATACATGTAGCGGGTAATCACTTGGCAGTAAATTTTGTGATTATCTAGATAAATGATATGTTATAACTTCAATTAGCACTATCCAATGCCACAGGTGGGGGTTCTTGTCATTGATTTGGCTATTTAGGGGTATAGTAAACCTGGGACTGATATCTTATCCCAGAGTAAAGTTAGTGTTCACTTGACATGGGATCTTCTTGGGACCATCCTTGGTTTTCAACGTTATACTTTCAAAACTAGCAGTGGTTAGTTATATATTTCAAGTCATTTTCATCTTATTAGGACTCTTAGTTGTAGGAGTTATAGGTGACCAATACTTAGTCAGAAAAAGTATGTGTAGGGCCTACCTTTCCGCAACAAACATTTTTTTTACAAAAAAACAAAAAACATTAATTTGTTTGAAACATTATATAAAACTAACAAATAGTGAATATCTGGATAAATTTGTCACAAAAACTCTGATCAGGCCCTTAAACTTATTTAAATTGTATCTTATTATGATGTGGCAAATAAGATATTGTAAAGACAAGTGACTATATAGCCTATTAATAGGCAATTGTCTTGTACACTAATTTATCGTCATATTAATAAGAAAACTAATTTCTACTACCTATTGATTTTTTCACTTGATCTTGGAGACGTTGTAAGGAAAACTGATTTTTTTTGTACCCAACTTTGTAATGTCCTTGCATAAGAGTAGAGACCAATGTTTACCATTTACAAAAGTCAAATTCTGTTTTGTATTCCATTTTACAAAAAAAATTCACCGATTTCTGTTAATATTTTTTGAAGAATCAATGAAAAAGACCATAGATATTACAGTCTACGTTTACTGTGGAGAGTTATCAGTTCATTGAGTCATGGGTGTTCCCAAAAGTGGCCTTCATGACCGACTCGTTTGGTGTTTCACTATACATCTCGAGATTACAACAAACAATGTGAACAGGACAAACGGGATTTGAAAGCTAGACTGTGCCTTTAAAGGTGATTAAGTGTCATGCATGGACAACTATATTTGTAATTGGCAAAGAGGGCACTTTTTTTCACTTGTCAGTTTTTGAGACAGGATTGTAGATGACATGAAGTTATAATAAGCAAGGTTTGATGCTCTCGTCATTTAAAGGTATACGGGCATTACAATCGTAATCCTCACTTCACACGCTTAGCTTGACACACCTTCGCAAGATTACAATTCTATTAAGATTTACTGCCAAAATTTGCTACTAAAATCATTAGTAGATCCAGAAGGTTTCAGAAGGTGCTAGATGTATTGATCTTTGAAAATAATATTTGTTCACCAGCAATACGCATGGCTTTAACACCGCTAATTGATCATAGTGCGCTCACCTGTAAACGATGCTACAGTACCACAGCATCACGGTGAGTGATGTGTACGTGACACACGTTTGTGGCAAGAGGTATGTGTGTCTCGCACCAAAAAAGGTGCACTTCATGATTTTAGCACCTTGATTTCAGTGTGTGTTTATGGTTAAATGATATCTTTGAGAAAAGGTCTTCCAAAATTTCAGTGATTCTTTAATGCAGTTGATTAGAGGCACATGGGGTATACAGTGCCCATAGGCTTGCGGTGTTTGTAATTTGGTCTGTTATGGATGAAATACAATTACAATTTTTCAAAGTAGATCAAAATTGCATGAAGATTGGCAGGCATTACTATACACAGAATGGCTCCAGAGGGTTATAGAATCTAACTTTTAGGTAAGTCGGGGGACCGTGAAGTTGTGGATCACAAATGCCCCTTAACAAACTTTTGTTCCTGGAGCATAATTTTGCGCCCAAAATCTCATAGAAGCACTTCCTTCTAATATCTTTTCAGACAAGTTCCATCATGCTTACTATTTGTATTGTTTACTCTTGTACAGAATTATGCAAAGACTACTCGTGACAGTATCATACACATTTAAAACTCTCTATTTATTACTCTACTGCCCAGTGTTTGTTGAAAATGCAGCATGCAGGGATCTGATTGGTCAGTTACTGCCCATTATTCTTATTATAAAAATTGGATCGATTGAGCCCAGATATGGTCGAGTATGAGTTGCAAAAATGATGGGCGAGACGCAGTCAAGCCACAATATTTTAAAACTCATAGCGAGATCAATACATTTTGGGCGTAAATGATCCAATTTTATGAGTGTATCATGTATTGGATCCGATATTTTCGACACGTCCGAAGCACCCCGGATTTTGCAACGGAAAATTGACATAAAAGGGAGAAAAAACAATGATTTTCAAAGATATGAATCCCATTCAATTAAGTTTTGTAGTAAGTGTCCTTATGTACAGTAATGACTAGAATATCGGATTTGTCTTATTAGGTTCCTCCTGGCCTTATCACTTGCAGGAAAGTTTAGGATAATATAGATATGGTTAAAATCTTATTTTTGATGATTTTTTGTTGGGTGTCATTGTCTGATATAACAAATCACTGATAGCGCCTTTAAATACAATTCACAAATGGATGTGGGAAACAAAAAATAATTTAGATAAGAAATATTTAGTAACTCCCCATCATCACCTGCATACGAAGCAGTTGTTGTGTTAGGAATAGTATTTAAATATTATTAACATCATTACAAAGGAATAGCTGGATGCTAATAACCAGGTCGGGTGGGTTATTTCCCACATGACTTATATAGAATGTTAGATTGATGAGGTGACATGGCGTCTAGCGTTGAAGTAAGGGAGGCTGGTAAGCTGCTGTGCAATGTTTGTTTGTTTTGGTTTTTTTTGTGGCTGCCACTCGTTGTGCATCTGGCAGGACCACTTTGCAACCCATTGTGTGCATGTATTGTAGCGTGAGTGTGTATGTGTGTGTGTGCAATGTGTAATGTTTTTTGTTAAGTTTTTGATGATGGCAGCGGCCCACAGCTTATTCTTTGAATATACAACCGCAAAAGCTGAGAACCATGAAATTCTATTTTTTTAAAATATTCATGAAAAAGGAAGTTGAATGATTGGAGTTTAATGATTTGAGCCAAAGTTTTTCCAAACAAAAGCAAGATAAAATTCAAAATTAGACAATCGGCTAATTTTGAATGTGCATGCAGTATATTTTCGCATCAACTCTTCACATGGAGCATACACAGAGTCTAGCCTCATCGTGGTTTATGTTTGAATTGAAAGGTGCTTTTATTGTATGCATGGCCTGAAGCATATGCCCCCATCTTCCTCCCCTTGATCCAATGCAATTGTGTAACTTGCAAAGTTGAGACGGTTCATTGCAGGACAACTAAAGTTCTTTCAAATTCCAGGAAGTTAATTGCTAATTTTCTAATTCACTAATTCGTTATGTTATGATGGCCATCTAGCAAAAAACCATGGCACAATCAGGGAAAATATTGATTTTGAATTACTGGCAAACTTTTAAATGTGCACACCCATCATCCCATCATTATAGGCACTACTGTTTTTTCCACAAGGTCTGACATTGCGTATCTTAAGTTGAAATCTTGTAAGCATTATATGGTAGTAATTGTGTGTGTGTGTGTGTGTGTGTGTGCGCGTGTTTATGCAAACATTGGATAATTATATCTCACCAGAAACCAAGGAAAGTGACCAATGAAATACCATGATATATCTATGTATTAATAATTATTATCATGGCCAGCTGGAAATGTAGAGGCCAGTTTCCAATGTATAAATAACGAATTTGTGTACCAGTTTGCAAGCTCTGGAAAAAATGAGCGGGAAAACTGGCCCAGGAACTGGTTCATGGGAGGGGAAATGTATGTGACTATTTGTGAGGTAATTTTGTCATTGTAAGTAAATAAAAACATACTTAAGAATTGAAGGGAAATTTTGCTATCTTGGAGGGAAATCTTGATTGTGTTCCTGGGAAATTTGGCATTTTTCCAGCCCTGCCAGTTTGGGCCAGTCGATAGCGAGTCCTGAATCATGTGTACTATCAGATACAAATCATGATCACATTTTGGGGTAAAAGATTAGTCACTTGTACTGCACTCTACATACCCGCACCCACAAAAGTTGATTAGACCTTATAATGAGACTAGATATAGAAGAAATGTGTCCGTCCATGTAATTATACACACATGAGCCCACGATAGAGGAGATAACCAGTACTATATCAGTCATGGTAAAAATCAATCTCACAGTTTGAATTATATAAGTTGAAAAAAGCTTGATATGAGCCCAGACTGCCAAGCTCTAAATAGTACTTCATGTATACTGAGTCCTTACTATATTGAGTCCTTACTAACTTTTACAGATAAAAATTTAAATTAGAATAAGAAATTTTGGAGTTTATATAGAAACTAAGGCAAAACCAATAATCGAATCCGATATCGGGCTGATATTGCCCATATCGGTAAAAGATCGGATCGGCAAAAAAGGCTTTCCTTACCGATAATGCGTACCAATATCTGAGTGAAAACCATGCTGAAATTGATGTTTTAGTTTCTTTTAATCCAATCTTAGTATTTTTTTTATAAATGCAGTAGGAAGAAAATGTCCTAATTGCATACTGAAGTAATGTCTAAAGAACATATACATGTTAAATGTTAATTTTTTTACGAGTACCCCTATAAGCTAAAAAAATGAAAAGCCAAATAGCTGTTAAAAAATTACAGTACCTTATACTTCTTTGTAGTTTTATAATTTCCTAGAATCAACCTCATAATTTCCTATGGTTAATGCATAGGTAATATATAAGGTTGATTCAAGGAAATTATCCAACTACAAACAAGTTTAAGCTACTGTCATTTTTCTTCCAGCTATTTTTCTTTTTTGATATTCCATGAATTGTTGAACAAGATCAATAACATTGGTAATGAATGTAAAAGAGTAATATTGTGTTATTTGTTTAATGTTTTCCATGTTTAGTCTGATTTTTAACTGCTTTGAAAATGGTTATTATGTCAAACTATAATACCATCCCAATAGACAGAAAGATGTTTGTTATTACTTTTTGAAATGTATTTTGGTACTGATATTCAAGAGCGAGTTTTTATTACAATATAAAACACTCAACAAATACGGGATCAGATCGGATACCGGGTGGTAGTAGTAGTAAATCCAAAGATTAAATCCGGTTTTGTCCCTGTGAAGGACTGGCCGGATTCACCTCACATTTGCAGCAACCGCCCTTACTCCCTCCTTCCACTTCACCCGATTCAATGCATCTTCCATCCTTAAACCAACCCCCTACTCTCCTCCTCCACTTGCTTCTTTCAAGTCTTCTTTGGACATCCTCTCCTCCTCAAACCTCCCACCTCAAGCTCAAAAGCCCATCTTAAAACATGCCCGTCATCCTTCCTCAACATGTGCCCATACCAGCGTACACTATTCGCCTTCGCCAAACGGTCCATTGCCTCCTCCAATCCCAACATCTGCATCAAGTCCTCAGTCCTCATCCTATCCATCAACTTTACACCACACATCGCTCTCATCATTGCTCTCTGTCCTCAGAATCCCCATCTCATTTTCGCTCAGACACCATGTCTCACTCCCATACAGCATCACTGATCTCACACAGCTCTTACACCATACCTTTCATCTTCAAAGGATATCTTTTCCCTTGCAACAACTCCCCACATTCCCTAAACTTCACCCACCCATACATGTACCTCACTCTAGCTGTCACAGCCACCTCGCATCTACTTCCCCCACTGACCCTGTCCCCCAGGTATGTGAACTCCTTCACCGATTCCACCTCATCACACAACTTTCCTCCTGATCCACCATCCCGCCAGCACCCTTCTCGCAGCTCCCACACATAAAATCTCTTGCCAAACTTGGGGTCATTCTCATCTTTGTGCATCTTCTGTGGATCCATTTTCCCGCATTTCTCACACCACACTGAATTTGCTTTTAAAAATGCTGATATATTAAAAATGTGATAATGGTTATCGGATCGAAAGACAAAAGTCATTTTGGTTGACCCCTAATAGAAACAATTATAACTCCTTTTATTTGAGTGTCTGGCTTTAAAACTATTGTCCCCCAGTGATTACAATAGTGCTATATTGCTGAGGGCTATAGCACTATTCCAGTCACTTTGGGCCCATAGTTTTAACCAGAGCCTCTTATTTGTCTACTGTGTGTCTCAGACAAAAAGAACCTGACCTAATTGTGGATGCATTAAAAAGAGAAATGAAGCTGGCAATGGTCATCAGCTATTCCCCTTTGAAAACCTTTGCGACATTTTGCTCAAACCCCCATTGAACTGGGTACCTGCATGTTACTGAGTTTTAGATCGTTGCTGAACAACAGAAACAACATGAGACACAGTATTACAGTTACTCTGAACATGTAGGTACATTACAATAAATAACACCATGATATAACCCAGTATCAATAAAAAAACGCATCTATAATCAGCTCTATGCACCTTTAAACTTGTTTATGTCTTGTCTCTGAGTAATTACCTAATTATATGACTATAAATGAATAAACCAATAAATATGGCCAGCATTATCAGCAGTGGGGTAATTTGTCAGGTTGCAATTTAAAAAATGCACGTTTCTTATCCACAGGAACATTATTACCACCAATAATTTGTTTGAATACAGTAATCAAAAGGACTTCATGATGACACAGTTTGCTGATTTCCGAAACTCGAAAAAAAAAAAATCATCAAAATTTATTTTGGTGTTTTGCTAACTGGCATGGATGTCCAACTAACCTGCAAGAAGTGGTTGGCTTGAAATCTGTGTATTAACGACACTATCAGTGAGTTGAACAATATTTAATTTGTTGGGCAGCATATCTTTCAAGTGAAAGGATAAGTCTGTAGAATCTCATCAGTTACCATTTTCCAACCGAAGAATTGACAAAAGGAAGAAAGAAAACGGGCAGCAGTGTTCCAAGAAGCGATTCCCCATTCAATTACTGTTGTAGTAAGTGTCCGAACGTACAGTAATGACTAAAATTCCGATTATGTCCTTATTAGTCGCTTCTGGTCTTATCATTTGCAGGGTATGTTAGGATACCTGTACTGTTACATACATGCACAATTCTGATTTTTGATGATTTTCAATTGTCTGATTTAAGCAAATCACTGATAGTGTCTTAAAGAAAGGGCAGTACTATCTGATTTCTGTAATTTCTATTCGTTTGCTTATCAAAAGTCTGAATTGAGATTGAAAAAGATATTTTTCCCTGTGAATAAGCCCAGGATAACTATTGTGCACCATGACCTGTACAGTTTGACCACAAAAAAAAAAAAAAAAAATGATTCTTGTTAATTATAAGCTAAAAAAATGCATTTCCAATTTTTCATTCTCTCTCATTATCGTGCTCATCGCTTGGTAACATAAGAGTTGCAACGTCTACAAAATTCGAAATCCGTTACCTCACTTTCGCAAAACAATTTTAAAAATTGAACTTACTTTCCAGATTAGTATAAAGAATAGTTTTGCATTTTTTTTAAATTTTTTTACTGCCAATATGCTGTTAAATAGCTGTTAATGCAATTTGAGCAATTTGAATCGGGGTGCATGATCACTGGCCATTTTTTTTTTTGTGTTTTGTTGATTGTATGCTTCTTAGACATGTTGTAACATTGACTTTTAGGGGTTGACCCCAGTCTGTCTATTGGGCCTTGTGGTTCAACTCCTCCATTAAATTTTGTTTCTGTTGTTTAATTTGTTTTTTGTGTAACATGATTTTTATGGAAAAAAAGTTGAAGTTTGCATAACAAATTTTAGATACCGGTAGTCAAATCTATAAATGATGTTGATGCCTGGACAGTATTAAGATGTTCACAGATCTGTCAGTTCAGATTATAAGAAGTTTGGAGCTCAAGGATTTTTGTGAGCCCTAGTCCAGTGGCCCTAGTCCCATCCCAAGGATGCCTTACAGTGGCCTTCCCAGATGCCAGTGGTCAATCCTTAGTGCTAATTATGAATAGTAAAGTGAATGGAGATTTGCCCACCATTAAGTAAACTCTCTCATTTCAACTATTAGCTAATCTGTACATGCATTTCTGTACAGATTGTTAATTCATGGTTTCCAAACCATTACCATGCATTCAATATATGAATATTTATGTTGTTTAATGGGTTTTATGTCACCATATGGCAAACACGCGTGCTATGTAGGCCTTCATTTCTCTTCGTAGGAAACCAAAAAAATTGATCAGTTAGATTCTGTGTGAAAAGTGATTCCAGATTTTTATATTTGAAAAAGAACCAAGATTCATAATGGAGTCAAGTAAGTGTATTGTGTGATAAATTTAAATGAGTATGTATTATTTTTTTGTGCTTCAATTTTAACATTTAACAAAATTTTAAAGTATTGTTAAACTTCCAAAGAATTGTAGCAATTGACACTAGCATTGGTTTGTGTGGAAATTGTCTTTGTTAATATGGTGTAGTTATCTGTGGTTGTTTTAACCATTTCTGTACTAGGGTGAATTTGTTTGCACCTGTTTCCAGCTCTTAATTTGCTGGGAGTGTTTGGAAATACATACACAGGTATATACATGTTAGGATGAGTGATGGATTTTTCCTTCCTTGTGTGTTTCTTTCTCCCTGTCATCCAACCTTTTGTTAAGTTTAAACATGTTCATTTTTTTTTAAATTTGGAAAATCAGTGAGTATGAGAATTGATAAAGGGATATGAATTTTAACTTTATGAAAAAAAATACAAATAAGACAATGTTCTTTATCTTTTCAGTCATGTGGCTATGGCCGATCAGCTAAAACATTTGGAGGAAGAACAAGAGCAGTTAAATTCCTCACTTCTAGCCCTCACAACACACTTTGCATGGTTGCAGTTCAGACTCAAGCAGATTGTTGGTGCTCCCATTGAAGACAAGGAGGTAGTGGTAATAGCCACAACCTCATGTTGGTAATCCTGTAACAGTTGATCATTGGTGACCATACATTCTAGCTCAATTATCCGTATACATGTAATTAATCCTTACCATAAGCCTTAAGTAACATTTTACTTTCAATGTCCCCAAGCGCTCAGGCATTTTGTGATTGCTGATAGATTGCAAGTGACTACCTGATTATCAATCTATAGTCCCGAGACTCTTCCCCCCAACCCCCCAAAAAGGGAAAGAAATGACTTCATTTGAATTCGATCTTAGGAGTGACGTCATTGGAATTATTTTGGTTGTGATTGCCAATCATCAAACATTGATTGTAAACCTTTACGTCATTTGCTTTTTATATTTAAGGACTTGCCTAACCTTTGAATCACAATGCTTTCCTACATAGGGCATTTTGATTTCATCTTGATCACTTATACAAAGCATACCCTCATTTTTGAAACAATATTTAAAAAAAAAAAAAAAAAAATATCATATTTTTTTGTGGGGTGGATCCTCTTGTGAAAAAAAAATTGGATTGTTTTTAAACTTGCATATTCTTTTTTTTGGAATCCTATTTTGGAAAAATGAGTCATTCGTTATGCACCTGATCATCAAAATGCAACAAAATCCAGGGTTTCTATTTAAATTTATCCCAGATAGTAATAACTTGTGTATACTCTTTTTGGAAGTATGTATGGCACATCCCATACTCATAGTTTTTTGTGATTTTGACATAAAGTTATTGCCAAGTTGTTAAGAGTGCGTTAAACCGGGGAAATTTGTAGGCTGTACCATGTGTGGACAATGCCCTCCTCATAATTGCCTGGTTGGCCAAGCAGGGGAGCCTGACAGGCAACATCCATGAAAAGATGCCAATTCTTTGTTACAGCATTTGTACTTTAAGGGTATGACCCGTTTAAGTCTATTAATTTTCCATCTTGGCCTTCACCCCAGAACCCCATCTGAAAGTTTCACGCCGATATTTCAACCCGTTTGAAGCGAGAGCTAAAACAAGATTTTTAAATCGCCATAGAGTAACGTGTAACATTAATAAATTGGTCAAACTAAGGGGCATATTTTCGCTCATAACATCCAAACAAACTTCATTTAGCGCTAATATTTCACAGGGTAAATGAGAAAAATAGTAATCTTTCTTCTAATACCAAAGTCTTGACCACTGTCCGGTAAAATCTGGGTTCCTGGGACGAGGCATAAGCGATCGGACCAGGACCTTTAATATTTGCTTCCTACGATACCTTACCTGTGGCTAAATTCTACAGATATTGGCATTTTTATGAATTTTAAAGTTTATTTGATATGCATCCAATTTATTGCTTCCTGCAGCTAGTAACATGTAGATTCACTTTAAGCTGTTTTTTAATTACAATGTGAGTTTGGGAACTGGAACTGGGTGTGGGTACCCTCATAAATTTGCAGGAAATCTTGATTATCCCATGTGTCATAGTGTACATGTACCAAAGAATTGAGCCTTTGGTATAATCGTGCTTTGTTACCTTTCTGGCAATCTGGATAATTATAATTTAAATCCAGCCAGTACTATTACTGTAGTCTTGAAATTGAACAAGGAAGTGTTATTATAAATTTAGTTGTCATTTATTTTAAGAATATCTAACTCTAAAAATTGAAATCCCATACAAAATAAATTACAACAATGTTTTTGTGTAGACACAAAAAGTCTGCAATTTCATGAAGCTGTGCACAGGAAGAAAAGAAAATTAGAATAATTTCTTGAAATATAGCAGTAGAATTTTTATTTTGGAGATCGTAATATATATTACAAACCATTTCTAATTTATATCTGAAGGACAATACTTACGCCATCAATGGCGTGGAAGTAAAACATCTCTTTTAATAAAAGCACGTGTGTATTTGAACATGCAATCTGGTCATTTAATTTGTTTACTTCTGAAATGGTGTGTTGACCTTTTAGCAGCAATATTGCCACCTGGAAAAACTAAAGCTATAGGCAAAACTGGATGTACTGTGGGACCATTAGAGTCAAGTTGATTAGATTTCTCACTACCTGATCTGATTGATAAACCACATGTTTTTTGGCCCGTTTTACTTGGCAGAATTTATTTAAAGATTTAGAGGAATTTGCCTTCAAGGGATGTCTTAATGTGAGGGGATGCAAATCTCAAGAGCTCAAGATGCTGGAAGATGCTGTTAGTGTATGATACATGTGTTAACGAGTACTCGTAATGCCTTGAATTTAATTTATGCCCATCATGCAATATGACTTCCAAAACAATTGAAAAGTTGCAGTTAAATGTTCATGCATTTTGACTATACCACTACAAAGGTGAATAGAGTTTGTCATTTCTAAATTTTGTCTTCATCCATCAATAGATTGCGATGTGGGAGAGACATGATAGATAAACACAGAAGTTAATTATGAGCTACTATTTGTGTGTCTAATTTTAACAAAAAAAGCGCTCCAATAGCAAATTAGACACCAAACAAGCCACAACGAATAAAGTAATGGGCATAAGAAACAGAGTCACATGGTACAGACAGACAGGCAGAGCAGAAAGACAGAAATACACAAAGGAACCATACCTGAGGAAAACATTTTTTGTAAAATCAACATGAACATTTAAACATTTGAGACAACCCTTGTACATGTAATCTTCGAGGTAAATCTGTTGAATCCGCATATAAACTGTGCATTTCTGCAAGATAAGTTTCTTAACTAAATCCTCACTTTTATTCCATCAAATTTGATGGACCCTAACAGGAGATATTGTCAATTGAAATCAAAAGGATAATATACCACTTGGGCCAGTTTATAAGGTGTGTAGCATCATTGGGGGATTAAACCGTTTTCAAACAAATGACCACTGTACAGATCAGAGTGAATGTAGTATCATGCATTGAACTATCAAAAAATTAATGTTTTTTATTTTCAAAATAATAAAAATACCAGAAGAAATTAGGTTGTGGGGGGGGGGGGACAAAATCATGAAATTCATGTACAGTTGGGAATTTGACTGCTGAAACTAATGAAAAAGCCACAAAGTGTGGGGACACCAACTAAATTCTCATGAAAGCTGGAACATTCTCAAAAAGAATCAGTCTAAGTCCAGTTGAATTTGAAATGACTTAAGTTTTTGGCCAAAAAATTAATCTTTGATTGTATAGTTTTTTGACAGTCTGTATAGAATTTACTGCATGAATATAACCCCCAGTATAATATACTTTTTGTTTAATCCCACACAATTTGGGTTAGCCATAGGATTAAAATGAAATTGGCAATTATTAAGCAAAAATAATAGTCAATTTTTTTTGGCTATAGATATTGCTAAACCTAAGTGTGACATGCATTTTTTTTAAATTGGCAATCAAATCGGTTAAT
The DNA here is from genome assembly GCA_023653785.1 of Ophioderma brevispina. Classification (NCBI taxonomy): domain Eukaryota; kingdom Metazoa; phylum Echinodermata; class Ophiuroidea; order Amphilepidida; family Ophiodermatidae; genus Ophioderma; species Ophioderma brevispina. The sequence goes on along the minus strand of JAMKCH010069964.1, from coordinate 21,559 downwards.
GGCCTTATCGTAAACCTATTTAGATGATGCTTGGCATCCTAGGTCTAGCATTGCAAGTGTAGGTTAATATCCTGTTATCTGTGTTTGTCTTACAGAGTGAGAACGAACATGAGAGCAAAATTACAGCACAGAGGGAGAAGCAGATGGAACTCATTAGTCAGCTCAAGAATCAACTCGATGATTTAGAGCAGTTTGCCTATGAGGTAAAAAAATATATCTTACTTTGGTCATTAACTTAAAGGTGGGTGACCCAATCATGTTTTGTCCTTCACATGGAGCATATCTCAAAAAACATCCGATTACAAATTTTGATATAAAACTGAATTGATGATTGTCGAGCTTTGAGTTGCAAAAATTTTGTGCAAGATGTAGTCGAGCCCAATATTTTTAAACTCATAGCAAGACCAATAAATATTGGGCAAAAATCATCCAAATCATTGTGTTTTGGATCCGATATTTCCCCACACTTGGATTCATCAAAACATTATGAGTTAATCAGCCCAGCCATTTGGATTGTTGAAGCAAAAATGTATATTAAAATTGGCCCATAGACTGTGTGTTAAAAATGTGGTAGTACCACACTTGTGAAATGGTTTTGTTCATAAAATCAAAAGGAAAAAAAATTTTTCTGGGCCTAAATTTTCACCGGGGTAATGACAAAAATGTGAACTCCGGATACCAAAATCTCCATTTTGATGGAGTAAAGTGGGTGGTTGGGTGGGGGGGGGGGGGGAGAAGAGTTGTCATCGGGTCACCACCGTAAAGGCCCAATCATTTGAATAATAATATTTTGTGTAGTAATTAAAAATTTCTAATTTAAAATCCGAATATGTTGGATATTAGAATTCAAAAGTTTGAGGTGATACGATTTTTTTTGATGCAGTAAAACATTTATGTATAGTATAAGTGACTCTAGTGGTTAGCAAGCTTACTGGTCAGGTCAGGTTTCCTTTGAGAGGCTGCGACTGGTATCCTGGTAACCAATACGACCTGTCCCAGGGCCGGGTTGGGCGGTTAAACCGTCAACCCCATTGGGTTTCTAAGGAAATCTGATGAGGGTAGTTGGTTACCTGGTAGAAGAAAGAAGATCTACCTACAAGAGCAAAAGGTCATCACTATGGAGAGCTAATGGCAGCCATCCAGTACAAGCTGCGTTGCATGGTGGGCATGGTTGCCCAAAGGTTAGGCCCACCGCCGAAAACTGTGGATTGACGTCAGGAAGTGCATCCAGTCAATTATCTTTTGCTCCAATAAATCCTCACACAGTGGTATTGCTAAGTGAGGTGTATCTGGCCACCCCCGTTAGCGGGGACAAAACCGGATTAAAAACTTACTAAACTATAAGCTAACCTCTGGAGCAAAGGGTCCTCAGTTCTAATCTCAGTGGGGCCACTTGCTGGATTTAATTCGGGAACTCAATTCTGGATTCAATTTGTATAACACTATGATTCAAACCTGAATAACACTCTCTTCACGGTTCATTTGACATGGCAAAGGAACCATGAACATTTGTGTTGTTTTCGTTCTGGAAAAATGAAAGTTGTAAAATCTTTAACAATTTGACTTACAGGCCAAGATTTGAGATTAAATAAACCTGATTATGATTATTCTTATTTTATTATTATTATTTTATTAAATATTATTATATTTCTCATAACAACCTTTTACAAATTTACAATAAAAAAAAAAGCCAATAATTTATTTTTATAACAAAGTTGTGATTTTCTATATGAAGGACATCAATTTGAGCTTAGCTATTCCACACAAATTATTGACATTTTGACAAATAACACTCTATTGGATAAGTTAAATAATACTTAATAATTATTTCTTTTGTTCATAATATGTTTGCATATTAAGTATGTGTATTCCAATCAGTGCTGATGATACATTTAAATAACAGCTGATTGATGTTGTATTGGTAGGAAGGGACTGGTCACCTACCCCAGAATAAGGTGATGGAAAAACAAAGTGCAATCATTGATGAATTACGAGAAAAGCTGGACATTAAACTTGATGATTTTGACCAATTGTCAACTGATGAACTTAGACAGATGGTGGACAGTGCCATTGGAAGGGTGAGAATTATTCTCTTTGTGTGTGTGTTTTGGTTTGTGTGTGTGAATTTCATCATTTGAATTTGGAACGTTATGCATAATTTCAGGTTTTCACTTGAGGATGAGCAATATTGTCCGACATGATTTTATCTAGGTAAATTTCATCATTGCTGAATGTCTCAACTGACAATATCTTGTAATAATGAGGATTTATTTAGGTGTATCTTGCATTTGTAAATAAACAAATCACAAAGGAAAAAACCAGTAACACTACATTGCAACATTCTAATATAGCATTGAAGACTCCACCCACAATTATCCCATTGTGGCTGTTAAAGGTGCAACAATAGAATTCAAGGCACCATGTATGTGACGTGGTGTATTTAAACCAGTTGGAAATTGGGGCAAGGTTCTAAATGAGAAAGAGGCCAAAATGAAGGAAGGGCAATTTTTGTCAAACCCCTCAAGTTTTTAACAAATTTGTGAGTTTGTGCCATGTAAAAACAGTACTGTGAAAATTTGAAAGTAAAATATTTGAGACATTTCTTTCTTATTCCTTTATAATTATTTATTTCATTATTTTAGAGCGTTTTCTCATTTTGAACATTTCGGAAAGGCAGATTTCAAAATTCCAAAATTTAGTTAGCAATGAATCAATTGGGAGAAACAAAAAGCAATGCGAAGCAAAAAAAGTCTGGTTTTGATATTACGGTGAACTAGTTCATCTCCGTCCAATGCAGCCTGTCTTGATATACGATGTTCTTAACCTGTGTCAAATGCTAGCGTTCATATGATCAACTCAATAGAATTATTAAAATTCTACATGTATGTATGTATCCCAGACATATAGTTGGTGCGGGAAGGGTTGAAAGATAGAGAAATGGATGATACTTTTGAATTTGGACCCCTTGTTGTTTTAAGCCAGGCACCACCTAGGCTTAGTAGGTTTCCCACTCACAACCTTGAGCCTGTGGGTTTGGCCACTCTTCCACTTGAGCGCATTATTGCCCCGAAAGTATTAACTGGGTGATTTAATCAACCTTTCATTCATATTTTGCTCATAATATAACTCCTCTTTCCATTTAAAAACTGTCCAATTAAAGAATATTGTTTTTTTTTTTTTTTTTTTTTTTTTAAATTTTATTGAAATTTCTGTTACTGGTACTTCCTCACATATAGGTAAACCCGCCAAAGTAAGGAGCAGTTATTGTGACAACTCAAGACCAGATCAGTGAACTTGGAAATATTTATTGAATTTCTCCAGATGAAGCAACTGCTGAGGATTGCATGAATGTGGTAGGTTCTCAATGCTGGATTGGCTATTTAATAATTATTTTACCCATCAATGAACAACACCACAATTTTATGCTGACATAAGGGACTTTCATTGCATTTGAACGACCTAAAAATAGATACTACTTCCGGGTAATTTTGGGGATGTCCCAACGATGATCAGAACACTTTTCTCAGGCTAGCCTGTTTTTCTTAAATCTAAAGACCTGAACAATTCAATTCGTTTATTATACTTCATCACTTCAAGGAAAATCATTTCATGATTTTTGTGTATGCTTTGTCTTTTCTAGAATGACATCAGAAGATGATAACGAACTCCGTGTCTGCAGAGTGTTGTACACCACCCTCATCTAGCAGAGTAAATCTGAAAAACTCTCAGAATGCTGAGATGTCAAGGTATTAGTCAAGGGATATGTATCACGCACTCTTATTCCTGACCAGGTTTCTGCTTTTGTCAGAACAAATTATTTATTATTTTGTATCTAATTTCTTCCTCTGTTTTTTTTTTTTATCGAAATTGGTCAAGTGATGGGTACTAACATTTGGGACAGTAATTAGCAATGCATACACTGTTTACACAACATCGTCCTTCCTTGGGAAAAATCGTCCTAACCATGAATGCCTAAACTGAATAGTGTATTAACTCATTGCACACAGAACAGCCTTTTCGTTGGGACGTATTAGAGGCACGCTTAGGACGATAAAGCGCACATTGTCTCAAGTCCACCACCCCATACATAATCAATACTTTCTCGCCCGCAAAGGCGCTCGACCGGTGCTTCGACAGTGCAAAAACCGATGACCATGGGAACCACCAACAAGGCCGATCAACATGCGTATTATCCTCTTAATGCTTTAGAAGTCGTGACCTTTTTAGCTCTCAATGTTACCGTATTGACTATTATAACTTCAAAGTCCGGCAATTCATTTACGGGAGTACCAACTGACCAAGGGTGTATCATGACAGGCTAGGCTAGTTGCCCGGACATTATTTGCGAAGGTTGAGAAAATAATTGAGAAGACTCGATATCACTGTTAGGAAAAGTTTTACCGGGCGCGGGGGGATTTACCAAGACTGCTTGTGAAATTCCGTCTGTGTAAATTATGCGTTATACTACCTGCGTTTTCGTTGCCATTACATCATAACAAGACTCTCAGTTCTACTTCTCTACTGTATAACATACAATAATAGGTCTCAGTGCAGAAATGTAAGTCCACTACCTCGTGATACACGGCTAAGTAGGGGCACACCCTAAGCATACTCTGCTGCAGCAGCCGGCGCAGCTCAACTTGAAGCTATGCAGCGTGTATGTGCGTGTGCTGTTGTTAAATATAGCGTCTGCCAGAGTACTGTACATCACATGCATGAGTGAAAAACTAACTCATTTTGTTTATTCCAGGCTTCTTGTTCTTTATTTCCGGAAATAATATATTAGTATTTTCATTACTTTTTTGTTTAATGAAGCGAATTTGTTCCTTTGATTGGGCCGAGAGAAAAGAAAAAAATATTTTGTTTCCGGTAACCCGCCCGTCCCTTAGATAAGTGCCACGAAAAAAAAAAAAAAACAAACAAAACAAAACAAAAAATTATTACTCTCGAGGAGAAAAGTTTTTTATTGACATCCTCGTGTTTTCATTTGCCAAGAAGTAATTTGACAATGGCATTTGAATTTGAGAAAAATTACCCTTTTTCTTTTAAGTTAAATCTGTAAATTACCGCACTGTCTTTACGTTTTGCGCAATATTCCAGTCTTATAAATGGGCGCAAACGGCCCGGTGTTGTTGCCGGCTGGGGCGTTCGTGCATTTCACAGAGATGTTTTTTGGGAGACAATTCGTTTTGGGTTGCATACCGTAAAACATTTTTGAGACATTCATGTAATTAGCTAATCCATCACCAGTTATCTCACTACATCGTCGATGACATAACACATATACTTCAAGTTTCATAAGACAATAAAATATTTTGATTTTCACTCTGGAAAATGTGGCAAATGCCACGAACCACCTTTTCATTTCATAACATTAAATCTGATTTTTCTGTCCCCCGCATCCTCCCATTTTTTCTCGAGACGTTCATCGATTGATGACTATTATAAGTCCCGACGACACACCTTAACAGTCATAACGAAATGCATCACATTTGAAATATGATTCTGTTCATCTTTTCAATCCACCTTCAATTCTGATCAGATAAAGTAATATATACTGACAAATCACTGAAAATCTCGATAACTTCTGGAATTTTTCAGGGCGTTTGCAGTGTATTTTCGAGTGTTTTTTTTCAGCGGTATTAGAATTTACTTAAAATTATGCTGTAGCCAGGAGCTACATCGCCATACGGTACTTATAACAAATCACCACCCTCTAGTTAAGGACTTCGAGATTTTCAGAAAGAGGCGCCCCCAATTTTTTGTCGAACCCCGCTTGTTTTGCATATTTTGCTTACAATGTTTTAGATCACACTTGAAGTGAATTACTGAATACGCCGTCTTTATAAATAAGACGATGAATTTAGTACTTTTTGCCGTGCACACCGAAAGTTCCAAGCATGTGTTTGCTATGGGGACGACTGGATAGCAGGCAAGTTCAAAACAAGGTCTGCGTTTTCCTTTTGTACTTGTAGGGAGTGTGTCTAAACGTCGTCCCGAGAAAATTGAGATAAATTTGTATCCTCAAAAAAATCTCCCCCTGTCACTTTAATAGGCCGACTCACGTCGCACTGAAAATCACACTTAAAATCGAGCTTATAGTATCATCCTGATCCTGTGATGATAGGCCTTGATTGATGGCCGTGAGTGGCAATTATCGATCGCGCAGTCAGGCTTTTCAAAATAGCTCGCAATTTGGCATGTCGCTCTAAAGTATTTTATGATCTATTGAGGAAAATTAAGCTAAATACATGAGTTTAGCACGATTGGTTGAGTTTTTGTTTTTTTTTCGCTGGATGTTTTGCCACTTCACACTTTTCCCATCATTTCTCGTATATTCCCTGCAAGATCACGAAGATGAGGGGGGCCAACAGGGGTCGGGCTTATCTATGAGCACAATCCTTGTGCACAAGAGTCTCTAAAAATATCATCGATAAATAATGCCATTATATATGAATTCGATGCCTAAACGGGGATAGCAACAGAAAATTTAATTAGCCCTAACATCATTTGCTACGTTTTCCTAGATGTTTGCGTTATCCAAGCCATTTACTGTGTATTTCCTTTGTCATCATCAAAAGTTCACTCCAGGATATTAATTATTATTTCAAATTCGAAGAAATGTATTACCACTTTCCAATACGAATGCTCCTTGCAAAAACGTCCACGCCTATTCCTTTCTCTCAGACCATGCAGCCATTCAATCATATTTCCACTAGTAGTTTTGTCATCTTGTAGAATCCCTTCCCACATCATTTATTTTACGCAAATCAACCCTACCTATGATTGTTTAAAGGCGCGGCCATATTCCCGTTGCGAGACGCAGTACTTTTTTCCCTCTATGAATAACTTATTATACCATGGTTACTGAGGGTTCATCACAATGGTTTACGTCAGCGGATGCCAAAAACCAGGTGCGTTAAAGGCCGAATGTATGGCGGGCTTATTACTTCAAAACTTAGACAATATCTCACGACCAAACAAGGTCTTAAATACAAAGAAAGAGGTCAATCTTTGACAAGGGTACAAGACTACTACCCGTGTCACTGTCTTCGATTGCCGTCGTGCCCGTTTTATTCCCAGAGGTCCGATAGAATATTTGTGTTAGGTCCGTAGTAGATATGGCAGATGCGTAGGGCCCTATATGTAAAGTTGCGTATGGTGAAGAAGTTTTAGTTAATATTAATTAAACTTCAAAAACAAAAAAATAACCGAAATTCATCATTTCAATTTTTAAATTATATATAGTGATGTTGGGTATATGGCTAACTTTCCTATCAAAATCCCATAGAAATATCTAGTGTGTATACTAAAGATTTTTTTAATATTATTTCAATTTTTATTTTTACATTTATTTTGTATTTCTATTCTTTTATGTTTTTATTTCTATTTATTTTATTTTTAACCACGCACAATTTAATAATTTAGGTTCAAATAAGTAACATAAGTTGGTCTCAAAGAATTACTGAAAGCAATCGACCAAAAGCAGCTGTTTTTATTGTGTATGTTGTTTTTTTTTTTTTTTTTTTTTTAATTTTTTAGTTTTTAAGTTATATTTATAAAAAGACACCACTTCCATGACGTATGTTTTTTCTCCAATACAGTCCATTATGTCATATTTTCAGACATGTGATTCAAAAGACATTGTTTTAAATTAAGGTCACAATCTGTAGGATGCATTTTGCGAAACCAGTCTTAAGACTTGGACGAAACATGTCTTAAGTCACACGGGTGTATCATAATGAAAAGTTGCGCATGGTAAGATACGTTTTGCATGCGACCTATTTTCCAAAAGGACACGTCCCTGCGCTGATATACCATATTGAGACATGTCTAAATTTGCAAACGAATGGACGCTCGCTCACCTCCGAGGTTACTAAAATCGGCTTGCGCGTACTCCTTAGAAACCAAATCATAATGCCAACACCTACACCATGTACACTGTTAGAAATTCCGTAAATTTACGGAAAATCTGTTTAAAAAAAAATAAAAAGTTTTTTTAAAAACATTAAAAAAATAATTTTTTCGAAATATTTCAAAATTTCCGGCAGCAAAATTTCCGGAATTTTTTTTCGTTCCGTAATTTAAAATTACGGAAATTTTGTTAAAATACACATTTTTTTCATAATAGTAGACAATTTTTGTAAAATACGTCAAAGGGACGTTAATTGACGAAATCTTAATTTAAACCCTTAAAAATCTGAATTCTGCTGCCCCCCTGGTAAAACTTTCCGTAATTTACGGAAAATTTTCTAACAGTGTACAGTGCGAGGTCGCGTAGAACATCAGGTCCCCATAAAAGTGACCTAATTGTCTTACCAATGTTCATATAGGAGGCCCTATATGCAAGTAAAATTTGTAAGACTATTTACCTTGAATTTAGGCCAAGGGATGACATGCATTCGTCCATTTCCTTGCGCATATAGGTGTAACAATCTCATTTTAAAACCAAAAACCAAAAATAATTAATAAAATAAAAAACGCAATTCTTTTCTTTTTAAGGTTTCAAGCTCACGAAATTAGTAAATTTTCCAAATAGGTAACAATTTTGGCTAATTTGAGTATACAATATTGTAGTAATTTTAACCGCGACAATTGGTAACATTTTAACCACTAATTTGTGTCCAAAGCACAAAATGTTGTGTATTCAGTTTTGACACAACATCGTGATAATTATTTTAAGAAAAGTATCACCAGTTGTTTATATAAGCTTATATACAGGACAAAAAGGCTCGAAGTTGCAATTTTTTTTTATCTAAGAGTGTATGAAATAAATAGTTACACTTCTTTTGAGGCATATTCAACTGTTATTCTTTAAATTGCTTGCCATGGTCCCATAGGTCACATATGCTGTAATATGTACGTTTACGGACAGAAAATACAAAATTGCGAAGTTCTTGCAGATACAACCGAATTTATTATAGGTACACATGGATTTACTACTGCTGACGGTTCAGATGATATGAAAAATCTCAACTTTTTAAAGGTAAGTCGGGGCGAGGTTGTGGATCATAAAATACCCCTTGAAGAAGATGATTTATTATTTTCTGTCGTACACGGCAATGCAAGAATGCTACAAGTTCAAAAGTTACGATGTTGGCGTTTCTTTCCTATTTTTTCATAAAAAACCATGGTGTTCTACAACTTATCAAATACAAATTTGTATTCCTAAAAGAAAAAACAAGAGTGGATCGAAGATTATATCTTATACCATAACATTCGTAAGAGATAAAAAGTGGCGACTTTTGAACCTTTTTGATATAAAAAAAAAACTTTCTTTAAAAGCATGCATTCCAAGTTTAAATTTGTCGCCCTTGTGAGACAGTATGTACTAGGGCGTTGAATTTTGAAAAAAAAATGGTCTGTTATGGGATTAGGGCATGTTCAAGCGCCCAAAGTCAACGTTTTTAAAAACAGTGGATAGGATCTCTGAAGGACCGTTATAAACACTATTTTCTAACGACACGCCTTTCTAAAAAACTATTATATTGCACCATATTTTCCTGACATTATTTGTGCACCAGAGAAGATTTTTCCACCACAAATTGGAAAGAAAACACAGGTTTTTGTGTTCTTTAAATAATTGGTTTGTTCGTAATCTTAACAAAACTTGATCATGAGATTTTTTAACCGGATCTGAGGTAATTGTCGTCCCGCAAGCATTTGCAGAGCGTGTTGAGAAATATATGGTGTGTTTGTACGGAACCGTTCATGTTCTTCTAAAGTTAAAGCATCTTAAGATTAAAGAAGCGTGTTGTATATGGCGAAAACAATAGTTAGTAATGACCTCGTCCTAAATGGATGTTCCGCATTGTGAGCAGGACAATGGAAGTGCAGATAAGGGGCAGATCATGCATATTAAATTTTAGAGTGGGTAAATGAAACAAAAGTAACCATGGTAAGAGGTGTAATCTGGCAAAATAACAGTCCTTATATAGTACAATGTACTATACTGCTGTACACATTTAACACTGAGACAGCAAGCAAAACGTACTGGATATTAAAATCGCTTCAATCCACACAATATGGGAAATGGGCTATCCATTCGACCCACTTGCTGTGTTAAATAGTACTGCAGTAAGCCAGGATAAACCGCCAAATGTAATGCCAACACCTACACCATGTACACTGTTAGAAATTTCCGTAAATTAAGAAAACAGATTTTCCGTAAATTTACGGAAAATCTGTTAAAACAAAAAAATAAAAAACAAAAAACATTAAAAAAAATAATTTTCGGAAATATTTCACAAATTTCCGGCGTTTTTTTTTTCGTTCCGTAATTTTAAATTACGGAAAATTATGTTAAATACACATTTTTTTCTTAATATGAGACAAATTTCTGTAAAATACTGTCAAAGTTACGTTAATTGACAGAAATTCTGTAAATTTACCCTAAAAAATCTGGAAATTCTGCTGCCCTGGTAGAAATATCCATTAATTTACGGAAAATTTTCTAACAGTGTACAGTGTGAGGCGCGTAAACATGTCCCACAAAAGTGGACCAAATTGTCATACCATGTTCATATAATATGCAAGTAAAATTGTAAGAATATTTTACCTTGAATTTAGACCAAGGGAAAAAAAAGGTTCGTCTCAGTTTCCTGTGCGCATATAGGTGTAAACAATCTCATTTTACCGCATTTCTTTTTTTTTAGGTTTTCAAGCTCACGAAATTAGTAAAATTTTACCAAATAGGTACAATTTTGGTCAATTTGAGTATACAATATTGTGTAATTTTACGCGACAAATTGGTAACATTTTACCACTTATTTGTGTCAAAAGCACAAAATGTTGTGTATTCAGTTTTGACAAAACATCGTGATAATTATTTTAAGAAAAGTATCACCAGTTGTTTATATAAGCTTATATACAGGACAAACAGGCTCGAAGTTGCACATTTTTTTTTATCTAAGAGTGTATGAAATAAATAGTTACACTTCTTTTGAGGCATATTCAACTGTTATTCTTTAAATTACTTGCCATGGTCCCATGTCACATATGCTGTAATATGTACTTACGAACAGAAGATACAAATTTGCGAATTCCTTACAGATACAACCAATTTGATTATAGGTACACATGGATTTACTACTGCTGACGGTTTCAAATATATGAAAATCTCACTTTATTAAAGTAGTCGGGGGGCGAGGTTGTGGTCATAAATACCCCTTGGAAGTAAGATGATTTATTATTTTTCTTCGTAACGGCAATGCAAGAATGCTACAAAGTTCAAAAGTTACGATGTTGGTGTGCTTTCCTAGTTTTTTGTTCATAAAAACATGGTGTTCTAATACAACGTTATCAATACAAATTTGTATCCCTAAAGAAGAAAGCAGGGTTTCCTTTTTTAAATAATCACTGAAATAATGCTATGTTGTTTTCTAATGGAAATGACAGTCAAAAATAAAGAGTGGATCGAAGATTATATCTTATACATAACATTCTTAAGAGATAAAAAGTGGCGACTTTTGAACCTTTTTGATATAAAAAAAACTTTTCTTTAAAAGCATGCATTTCCAGTTTAAATTTTGCCCCTTGTGAGACAGTATGTACTAGGGCTTGATTTTGAAAAATGGTCGTTATTGGGATTGGGTTGTTTCAATACGCACAAAGTCACGTTTTAAAAACAGTCGGATAGGATCTTATGAAGGACCGTTCTAAACAACCTATTTTCTAACGACAGACGCTTTTTCTAAAAACATATTGTGAACCATAATGTTACTTAGCATATTTTTTGCAGCAGAGAAATTTCAACAATTGGAAAACACAGTGGTTGTCTTTAATAATTGGGTTGTTCGTATCTTAACACACTTGAATCATGAGATTTTTTAACCGGATCTGAGGTAATTGTCGTCCCGCAAGCATTTGCAGAGCAGTGTTGAGAATATTTGGTGTGTGTGTATCGAAACCGTGCATGGTTCTTAAGTAAAGCATCTAGATTAAGAAGCGGTTTTATGGGCTAATAAACAATAGTTAGTAATACCTCGTCCTAAATGGATGTTCCGCCATTGGGAGCAGACAATGGGAATGCATATAAGGTGCAAGATCATGCATTATTTTAATTTTAGAGTGGGTAAAGAACACAAGGTAACCATGGTAAGAAACTTGTAATCTCTCATAATACATCCCTGATATATGTACACTATGTATACTGGCTTGTACAATTTAAACAACGCTTAACTCAATCAAACGTAACTGGCTGGATATTATTCGCTCAATCCATAATGGAAATGGGCTATCCATTCGCATCCCAGGACCCTCCCACTTGCTTGTGTTAAATAGTACTGCAGTAAGCCAGATAAAAACCGCCAAATGTTACGGTCAAAGAGCCGCTTTATATGCAGAACCCAACCCATAAAAACCTTTGCCAAGACATGACTCAGAGGATATTGAGAAATATACTGACGAGACCATGCGGCAAGGTTCGGCTAAGAAGGCACAACCAGCACCGTAACCACTTTGCCGTAAGTATATTATTTCATAGAATAGCTATTTAATTTTCAATGTTGTCCGCACACTGTTAATACCAAAGAAGATCCTTGTATCAACTTGGAAAGTGACCCAAACACCATCTTCTTTGATCTCCATCTCGCTTGTGTTTGATTAATGTGCATTTCAAGTTGTATTTCTCTTATTTAAATTCGTTTATTTTGATTTATTATTTGCTAAGTTTAATAATTGTATATGTTTGTTGCTTTGAACGCATCGTCAGAACGACATGTGCCACTGTTAGAAAAAAGTGATGCTCAACAAATAAACCATAGCCAATTAAACTCTCACAAGAAGTCAATGATGTCTGTCAATATCATTAATAGTAAATATGCAGAGAACAAAATATGAGAAAATACATGTACAACTGCAGCAGTTGATTATATTATTTAAACGGCAAATTTTACATGCATATACAATAAGGTTTAAAAGTGAATCCTAAAGGAATTCAAATCTAATATGAGTAATGCAATTGAGATTTTAAATCCTAACATTGGAGGGTTGGTCCCTACACATTAAAAACTATAACGTTTATACTTTATACTATTTATAAATGTTGCAATATGTTAATTTCATAGAGCCTTCCCACTATTTCATTTTTGAAAGCATAATATGCCCATTTTTAAAGCTATACCCCAAAAAATTGCAACATATTTTAACACATAGTAAATGTAAAAACGTTGTTTAGTAAAACGCTGTTTTTACACACGCTAGATGTTTCTTTTAAATACTAATTTTTAATGCTAATCATCTGAAAATAACGCTATCCATTGGAAGATGCCATTTACGACTGTTTCTACACCTATAAAAAATCAGATACCGACTTTTATTAGTCATATTTAAAAATCACAATTTCTTGACAAATACGGCGTCTTGCGCTTTAATAACTATACTAGGGGCCTTTCCAGCAATTTCCGATATGTCAGTGCAAAAAAATGGACTTTGATGAAAAATAAGGGGCGTGATTTGTGAAGAAATCGCTGACAGTGGCTTTAATAATATATTCAGTGACCAGCTGAGGATCATGAAATGCCCTTATGATTGTTGATGAAATCCGAGACCAGTACAACTTTAGAAGCACGACCAAATTTCCCAAGCTCGTGCAGCCAGGTTCGTTGCCGTATTATTATGCAAATTGCGCTATCGATCGCGATCGCCTAAACGAGAAGCGTCCCCGGATGAATACAGGTTGCCATGGTTGTGTGGCGGATTATAGTATAGGCCTAGCAGTTCGCAGTGTCTTAAATGTCATATATTTGATATTTCAAGAATTTTTAGAACTTGAATAAAGTCGAGCATTTAAAATGTTATTTAAATTTTATTTATATTGTTTGTAATATTAGTGTTGATGACCACGACAAATTTAAGATATCCAACCTCTTCAAAACCTCTATCAACAGATACGCTGTAAAAACAAATTGATTATGATTGAAAAGACTTACTTGCGCCACGTTTCTAAACACTTTGTCTGAACATGCTTAACATGACACCTTATAGATAAACATCATGTTTAAAGGTCTACACATGTTTAAGTATTGGTGCAAAGTGTGTAGAAATTTGACGTGCTTAATACCTAAACACTTTCCATCTTGTTAACACTTTTCTCAAAGATGAGGATATTATTGAACGCTTTGTGCAACGCCTAACCTTTGTTTTTTGTTAACTTATGTTTTTACGCAAAGTCAGGGTAGGCGTTGATTTTAATCGCGATTTAAATTGAAAAAGAGACATGATTTGATTTAAATCGATTTAAATCACTGATTGAAGTCATGCTTTCAAAAAAAAATCAACCATGAACCAAGTGTTATTGTACATGTGCCAATTTGGTGCACATTTGCTTTAAATTCACTGGCCAAACGGCTGGACAAAACTTGAAATCCGATGTGCTTATGCAAGGGGTAAAACACGATCGGGTCAAGCAACTTTAAGTATATCATGTCAGTGAACTAACCAATTTACTATTGCACTGATTAAAGATGCATTTTGTGATTTGTGAAAAAATTCAACATTTCAAATGTACATTTCTGACACAGTGTATATATTATTATATACAACGGTGATCTGCAACATACCAATTTTATTTTATTTTTTTTCTTTTCTGCAGAAATGCATGCGTTGGTCATGCGACGAAGCACTTCTGAAGTTGCCGAGTTCCATCTCCACCCTCAGTTTGATAACGAATGCGGCTTTTATGGAGGACATAACAGATCAGGTGAGTCCCTATTTAATTTACGCGGTGCAGCCGCGTGACTTCTTTCTTGGCGTTTCCTTTCTCCTCCTCCTCTTTCACACGATTTGCTTCTCCCACATGCTTCAAAACGCACCCTAAACACGTATTTTCATCGACTAAAAAACAAGCTAAAACATACCCTAAACAAGTATTTTATCTGTTTATGATACCCTCAACAAGCATGCACGCAGTGCATTGAATCGTAAATATACCCTTTATTTTCTTGCTTTGCTTTACTTCCCAAGTTCTGATTACAATATTTTGGATGATTTTGATCCCTGCTTAATGAGATATAACACAACAATTTCAGGGTTAAGAAAAAACATACCCTTTTTCCATATTTTACTGTTTTTGACACCCTAAACGATCGCTTGTTGGAAAAAGACACCCTTTTTACGCGTTTTCTTGTTAACGCATCATATCCACCTTTGAATGCAAGTGGCCCCCGAGTTTTTATCGGACCCGAATGCTACCTTTTTTGCGAGATGGTTTCAACTTGCATTGTGAACTGAAGAATGTGGAAGATCAAGAAATCAAATCCAATATCCCATAATACATTGTGTAAAGTTATCCTAAATAATGCTGGTAAATAGTGTAACATCACGGTCTGTATGCAGTCTATCTCATCTAATGTGTTATGGGATATGGGGAAATTCTTAAATGGTCTTAACTCACACTTATCACCTAATGGTACATGAAACAATCTAGTAATCAAATGCAATATCCCATAATACATTGTGTCAAATTATCCCGAATAAAGCTGGTCTGGTTTAGTTTTTATTTGTGCAGATATACAGGCCCTGATTGGCTTTTTACCTGATTAAAGAGGGATGACCCAATTTAATTATATTAAGTTTTTATCTTGATTTAATGACCCTGTGGATTTGACATGTACATACGCGTAACTGGTGATCTATGCATGATATTAATATTGTTTTTAAATGTATTTATTCATATTCAGATGTTGAAGCTGTGTCCAGGCATCCTCGATTATAGGAGCAGAGCTGATGTACGGAGACTGCTCTCTCCCAAGGTGCAACGGCATCTCCGTAAGCTGAGGGAGAAAGCAAAAAAAATACCAAAATCGACCACCTGTAACCCGGCACCATCGGCGCCTGCGGGATCGCCAGCAAGGCCAGCGCCACGGCAGCTATTGTAACCCACGCACATCGCCAGCGCCAAACACTCGTTAAATGGGCAATCCCAAATCCCAAGCAACCTGCAGCACTCTGTCGGCACCAACAGCTGGGAATGTGGGAACTCCATCAACCCCACCACAGTAAATGTATCATGGTGTATTACCAGGGTGCCGTTCATACTACTGGCCCTGGTCTTCGCCTGTGCCCAACGTGGCATCAACCAAATCAAAGTCTGCTACCACATTCCCAGTCACACCCACCACCGCCTCCCCACACCGCCTCCACCAACACCAACTCCCACGGTTCCACAATCATCGACATCTCCGACATCAGACCCATCACCGTTGTCGTCGGGGACGCAGCTTCCACCAAGCAACTTTCTCTTTCCATTGGGTCCCCAGACCATGGTGCGAGACATACCATTGCCGCCGCCTACCCAAAGGGTCCACGGAAACGGGCAGTTGTCGGTGACGTCGACCTCGATGTAAAGACATTGAGGTAGCGAAGAGACCTGCGAAGTGATGACGTGCCATCTGATATTACATCCGACTCTGTTACACCTGATGGACAAACGTGGACACCTTCAAGGGAAATTCTGCAAAAGGCGGTTACAGACAAGCGCATGGTGCTGCCAGGCGGAGTTGCAGGAAATTTGTCTTATTTTTGGAATATGGATTATACCCAAAACCAGATGTTCAATTTGAGGTCTTCAGTTGTGCTTGTATTTCATTTTCAATATTAAAAAAAGAAAAAACCTAAAAAATTAAAATTTCAGTATTTTTTGTTCGTTTTTCAGCAGTTTATTCTTAGTGGTTCTCTGATGATTGAAGAGCTCTTTTTTTTAAGGAAATGTCCTGATACGGTTAATGGAAAAGTATTTATTATATTATGGATTTTTCTAATGAAAAACAACGTAACCCACTTTTGAGACCCTACCTTTAAATCCATTAATTCATCCTAAACAATGTTTGAATGAGCTGCTTGGTTAAAGTGCAAATTTAGGCTGAAATTGATTTTTGAACACATCAAATAAAAAGTATTCAAGATCCTCCTCGTCCTTACAAGACTACCATGTTGGAAGTAGATTCTCAATGGTATAAGGAATAGCCAATTAAATAGAAATTACTCATCTTTTCACAGCTACTACAAAGAGTTTATGGAGAGCTTTACCATCTAGAGTGAATGTATTCCATAACGACAGCCATGATTTAATACAACTATTTCATATACCAATGAACGAATGTTTCACAGCAAAGCCTTGCTGTTTTTTAAGCTCAGTGGCACCGCACCTCACGCCTATAGAAGTAAATTCTATTAAGATGCCATTATTTTCTGTTATGTTTGATGGTGTTATGTTGCGTGTTATACAGGAATCTGTTGTACTTGTTGACAAGCACAGGTGAAGGTAGCTGAGGCGACCATGCTCTTACCTGTGATGGAGCCAGGTTAGTTTGAAATATCTTGATTAAAGGGGATGGATATGATATATGAAGTTTTCATCTTGATAGATTGGCCTTCACTCCAAAACCCCATCTGTAAAGTTTCGCGCCGATATTTCAACCCGTTTTGATGCGAGAGCTTAAAACGTGATTTTGTAAGCCCCATAGTACTGTGTAAAATTAATATTGGTCGGCCAAAATGGGTTATATTTTCGTTCATAACTTCCAAACCAAACATCCTTTGGCTCTAAGATTACACATGGTAAATGGAAAATGGTATATTTCTTCTGATAACCAAATGGTGACCACTTTCCCGGTAAAATCCGGGGCTTCTGGGGACTATGTTACCGTACCGAACGAACGAAACACACAACTAACAGCGTTTCTGGGCGAATTTGTAAAGGAAGCTTGCTCCGCGCTCGAAAATGCTTTGGTTACATCATAAATTTCTTAAAAATGAAAAGGGTGATTTAATTTTGTTTATATTGCAATATAAAAAGGCTGAATTTTCGTATTTGAAAATATTTGTATATTGTTCTGATTTATTATGAAGCAAACACATAAAGCTTTCATCACATAATAACTCTGACTGTTTTGGTAATTATCCGAATCGGGGTTATAATCATGCAAGTCATTACTTCCCGTGTAAAACAAACCAAATTTTGTTCCCCGCTTTTCACGTTTACTATTGGGAAACCAATGGTTTGTTTCTGAGAAACTGAATTAAGTTGACAGGCTAAGTCTCTCTTCAATGGCTTGCATACGTATATCATACTATATCGTGCAAAGTTTTTAAAGCCAGTGTATCTCAACCTTTTAAAATTTTGAATATCCTGTGGTGATCTTTGGTTCCCCGTGTAACGGGACACCAAGGTGTCCCGCCACACTTGTGCTTGAAAAAACAATTGTTTTATACTGGCAGGCTTGACCATTTGTACTATTATCTTATTGTGCCCCCTCAATAACAAATGTACATCTAAACTATACACATATCATATAGTAATGAATTATCTTTAAAAAATCAAAAATTGGTTGGTGTCCCATTTACACGGGAACCGGAATGCACTTTATTGCAGGCAATCTTTTTTAGTTTTTGAAAGTACGTTTGACTAATTTGATTGTTCAATAACGAGGAATGGTATTACCAAATATTTGTGTTCAAGAATTAAATTGAGATCTCCTTAAATATTTGTTTGTGCCTTTTTTCTCTCAATGTCACAAGTTGGCCCTAATTTATTTACGGAAACACCCATATGGCATGTATACCGGTAAGGGTCTATAGGCGTTCATATATGAAAAGAGCGGGAGGGACGGAGGGAGGGAGGGGAGGGAGGGATGGAGGGAAAAATATTCAATACACGTTCCGCCAGCACGAATCGGTGTCCTCCAGACGGATCCATATTTTTTTTTTAATTTTTTAGGTTTTTTCCTTTTTTAAATTATTTCAAATTAATCCAAACAAACGTAAGAGATGGTTGAAGGTCAAAATTCGACAAATAAATGTGACGGTATGTATTTTGATGATAACATCATTAAAGCGATTAATATAAAGTTTCTTGGTGCAAACTTCTGCGATGTAATCTTTGATTACAGATGACTCTGCAGTGGTGGATGCGTATGAATTCAATTTTTATTACTGGCGAATTAAAATGTTGTTTGTGTAAAACGTGTTAATAATTCTTCAGTTGCTATTAAAGAGACACGGCACATTTGAAATAGTGCGCCCTCAGATTTTCAATAGATATTTTTGCCTGTTGTCAAGGCTTTTATATACAAAAGCCGCACCCGAAATGATTAAGACCAAATCAGCTTCCTTATGGGTAAACAAAACGATTTTTGTAATTTAAACGTCGCCGATGACGAAAATGGCGTTTAACACAAGAACACGCAACGCCGTATGCACGTTTTCCCCGCTATGCACACTGTTTGACCGGTCTATAACCGTGGTGGTTTTTAATATCAGTGATTACGAGTCAAAAATATTCATGTAATATACACCTTTGTTTGATTAAAGTTAGGGAAAATTAAAATTTGGCCTACAAATTACCTGGATGTCTTATCCTCAGATTAATGTCCCTATCTGTTTTGGAGTATGTTTATTTTATGTGTAAAATATAATCTCGTTCTTCCAATGGCCCTAGACTAAATCATTTGAGAGAAAACTGAAGAAATTTCATGTTTTGTAAATGTGCCAGTGCCGCTTTAAGCAATAAAGGATGACATAAACCAACTTTAATAGTGTGCACGTGATGTAAGACAAATTTTAAGAACGAGTTTTAAGCAATGAGTTGCGAACCATGTACCTATAGTCCTTTGTCTGTTTTTGATAGAATTTTAATAATACAGTTAGTTTTTGCGTATATAATTATGCTTTGTTGGAGTTTAGTGCTTTTGTAATATCGATGTTCGATATGTTTCGGTGACATGTATGTTTTATATCGTTTAAGCTATTCTAAGTGTCCAGAAGATGTCAAGGGTTGACAAACAGAAGGATTTAACTCAGCACTGAAAGAAATATTAAAGAATTTCTTTAATTCTGCTGTATTATACTGCTTTTGAGAAATGCGATGTTTAATATTTTCTAAGCAAATCTATTCATTACTCAAAATGTAAACATCTCATAAAGCTCATAAATTGAGCTAATTAAAAAAATGGAAAAAAATGAATACAAGAAATCTTTTATATATATACACTATTATTCTCTATGGGACATTGTATAGGGAAGTCTATCATATACCCAAAATCACTATATCTAAAATTAAAATGTGAGACAAATTTCTGTAAAATTACTGTCAAAGTTCCGTTAATTGACGGAAATTCTGTAAATTTACCCCAAAAATGTCTGGAAATTCTGCTGCCAGAAAATTTCCGTAAATTTACGGAAAATTTTCTAACAGTGCATGAACGGACATAAATCACCCTAAAATGGCCTCCATGGAAGACGAAAATACAAACGGTTTGCTCGTATCATGAAAACAAAGTATCCAGGTCAACTGTAATATTGTAAATAAGTGTTTTCAGATCATCTATCCACAACTCCGGGATCAAAAGTCAAACTGCCAGCACATGACACACGCCCTTGATTTTTTTTGATGTTGAGATTTTAATATACTCGTTGTTTTTCTTTTTAATGAACCTGTAAAATGGTGTCTTGGCAATATAAGGTCTTCGGGACTCGGACGTTATTTTATTTCTATTGTTAAAGATGTGTATCTCTTTTTATGTTACCGAGACACCATTTCTTCAGTGTATCCTGAAGAGAAACTGACATCATTCAGATTTTTGTTTGTTTGTGATAATTGTTTTTTAATTATTTTTTTACAGAAAAACACACCCGTCAAGTGGGCAAGGGACCAAGTTAAGTGTGGTGGCGATAAACCCACAACACGCGCTACCGAACACAACGTAACTGCAAATTCACCAGAACATCAACCTGATCCTGCTCAAGATTGCAACCAGGACGCTGTCGTTTCAACAGCATCACCTGAGGCCACAGTCTCGGACCCTGAGGTGTCACTGGATCTTCCATCACGCGACGAGATTCGCGATGGAGATTTTGTGGCGGTCGCGTGGGAGGACGGATGGCACCTTGGGGCCATCCAGAAAGTTGTTGACAACGACACCGTTGATGTTCGGTATCTGCAGCAATTACCAGCTAAAGGGACATTTAAATGGGGCAAAGCGTATCCAACGGAACTGCTGCAAATATTAAGGACAAAGCTTCCCGTGACGCCATGCAGCAAAAACTCTGTAAGGAAATTTTCTCTCTCGGACGACGTCGTACGGGATGTTGAAAACATATTCCAGAAATATGCCAAAAAATATTATGAGAGAACCTGATTGTCCAACGCTTTCTCCTGCTACAAAAATATAAAACACTACATTGTATAACATTTTTAAGCACCAGGCATGGCACGCTCCATCACAACCCAACTCCAAAAACTATTTGTATATGGATGAATATTACTGACCATTTAAAGAGACATGAGGAGATTTCCAGAAAGAAGCGCCCCCAATTTTTTTCGAACCCGGGGTTTTTGCATATTTGGAATGCTTTCCAATGTATTAGATCACACCTGAAGTGAATAAGCCGAATACGCCGTCTTTGTGTAATAATATGATGATTTAGTACTTCTGTCGTGCACGACAGAAAGTCAAAGCACGGTGTTCTATGGGGACAATTACGTTAGGTAGGCAAGTTCAAAACAAGGTTTGCTGTTTTCTTTTGTACTTGTTTGTCCAATAAACCTTCGGAACGTTCT
>JAMKCH010069956.1:0-17428 GCA_023653785.1 Ophioderma brevispina | reverse complement strand
CACTTCCTTGAGAACAAGCTTATTCTCAAAATGTTGAGCTGATCCCGATCTACGGTTTTGTGTTATGAGAAATCTTAGTTTTCACGTCCCATAGGCTACTGTGCTGAATTTCTGTCCGTTACGGACAGAAAATACAAAATTGCGAATTCTTGCAGATACGACGAATTTGCAAGTAAGATTAGGCACTTGTGGATTACTAAGGCTAACGGTTCAGATGATTAAAAATCTCAACATTCTTTAGGTTAAGTAGGGGGACGAGGGCTTTGTGGATCACGAAATGCCCCTTAATGAAGGCTGACAATGGCAAAATGACACCAATACAAGGATTTATTGTTTTTTTACTGTAGACTGTATGGAGGGAGAGTCTTAGAACATAAAATGGTTTAAATCGACTTAAACTTTTAGTACATGGGGAAATGTAATGATGTTTTGGTTTATTTTTTTTTTTTTTCATATACACTTTGACACCAATGTTTTTCCAATACAGAATTTCACTGAGAATCTGAAATTCAGGGTGTCATTTTTTAAAATGTGTGCTTGGGGGTTTTATAAGGCAACATTTGTACAGGGGTAAAAAATATAAAAGTGTCAACAAATTGTTTAAAATTTATACCAGTCTGTTCGACTGCTCATAAAGGTTTTCTTAAAAAGGTATAGTTTGCCATATTTACGACCTATGTTTTAGTACATAGGCTCAAGAAGTTCACGGTATAATTTATAGAATGGTCCGATTTTGTGTGTGGATGAAACTGGTTTTTTAAATCGTTATTGGGTCTACTAAATAAGAAAATGTATATTAGATTCTGTGTCACCTTTCAAAGGGAGAATTTTTGAGATATGACTGGTGGTACTCCATTAGACCCTGTGGACCATTGCCATATTGCCCTCTTAATTATTATCAAAACGCATTGACAAACGCGAACTTTAGATTTTTCGGCTTCTGTACAGTAAGGACGCAACAATTTGGCACCGTTTTTAGACCAAAACCGATGAATCTGAATTTTCCCCCAGTGTGACCGTGAACCCGTTTATCTTGTAACTGTTGTACTATAACACTAAGGTAGGGCAAACTTACCTTTCTGTAGTATGGAAAGGTACGAACTGATGGATATACTTTAAAACACAATTTTGCACCTTTTTCTATTTTCCCCCTGTATAAACCAGTATAAACCTTGCCCCCTAGAATACATCCCAAAGAACACATTTTTAAAAAAATGACACCATGATTTTTGGAATCCTCATACATTTTGATGAGAAAAAACCTTGGTTGCAAGATTGTATATGAATTTTCACAAAAATACAGTTCCACATGTACTATTGTTGGAAGGAGACGTGGAAAAAACGAAAACTTAACCAAACTGGAATTGAAAACACACACAATATACACACATACATACGGACATGCGCTCTCGCAATATCCCTACGTTTTTCAAGCCAGGGGGATTAAAAAGCAAAGCCAAACTGGTTAAAATAAAAACAGTGTACGGTAACTAAAGAGTATGCCTGGCGTTATATCAGGTCAATAAATTGGTAAAGATGTTGTTAGTTACATGTAGTGTGATTATTTTATGCAAATGGAGTCTGTGGTTGTCGAGGAGTTTTAAAAGGTCAATTGTGGCACAATAGCATAAGTCAAGATAAAGTCTCCACAAAGAAGGAGGACTATTGCATTCACCAGTAAACCGAGCTTGTTGACAGGTTGTTGAGGGGTGGTCTGTAAACCATTGGATGCTTTAGGGTGGGGTGTGTTCAATTTCAATAAAAACAGCTTTAAAGTTTGACCTATAGAGATCATTAGAGGAAGGATATTTCCAGAATGCGCGGCCCTCAATTTTTTTGCGAACCCGGGTTTTTTTTTATATTTGTAATGCTTACCAATTGTATTAGATCACATTTGCTGAAGTGGAATAAGGGCGACTACGAGTCTGACGATTTAGTAATCTGTCGTGCACAAATAAAATTCAAAGTATGGAGTTTTCATTAGGACGATTATGATTGCGGCAAACAGTTTAATAACACGGTTTGCGGTTTTCTTTTGTACTTTTTTTGTCCGATAAACCATGAAAACGTCCTCGGTAGGTTGTATACAACCGATCCAGGAAAATTTGAGAGAAAATTCGCATTCCTCAAAAAATCTCTCCTGTCACTTTTAAAGTTTGAAATTTAGGTCGGTGCTCGATATATAAACAACAAATCACCCGCTTTTCTTGTGTAGACGATTCAGATTGCATCAGTATATAGAGTGTGCCAAAAAAAGAATTTCCCAACATTCAGTAAACATATTGAAGATATTTTTGGTCAATCTCATATACTGCATGAAAAGATAATTATCCCTCTATCAATTACGTTCAGTCAGAGCGAAAGTTCAGGTTGACCGTACAGTTGAGTATATACACAATTTTGTTTTCCTGAAAATGATCAGATTAGGGTATGATAGAATAAGAATCGTCGGGTGCCACCTGGATTCTTTGGAGTTGAGAAATCCAAGATGGCGTCGCCATAAATGATAATTATCTTTTCACCCTATATTATCAAAACTATGGAGTTACCAGATAGAAATCTAGGAGCCAATGAACAAGTGTATGGCACTTGCAAACCTTAAGTCATACTACAAATTCAAAATGGAAGCCAAATCCAATAATTTTAAATATGCCCTATAACAGCAATACCTGCGATAAAAGAAATAGACAGCGAAGTTACTTAGGGTATGTTGTAACACACATAAATGTATTTCTCGATACTTTTAAAGTTACTTTTAACAGTGACATCAAATACAATATGGCAGCCCAAAAACGTGAACATCTTCAAAAATTAATGACACAAATTGTAAGTATAACAGCCTTCAAATCGAAATCAACGTGTCAATGACATTAGAAATGTACCTTTGATCCTAACCACTGTACAACATACATTTCAAATTGGTGACACAGTTGTCAAAATACATGGGAATTACCATTTTTTTGTTCACATATATTGCACTCAATTTATAATTTGACCCATTTGTTTTATCGGGATACCTGGTATCACTTGGGTTATGTCAAGGTTACATTTTAATGTTTCATTGCACAAGAATCTATACTTGACGCTAGAATTTAGATATTTGTGTCAAGTATTGAGATTTCACGTTTTTGGCTGCCATATTGATTGGCGTCATGTTACAAATTTAAAGGTATCAGAAATACATTTAATTGTGTCTCTAACAATATAATCTAAGCACTTCATGTTTAATTTTTTATCGCAGGTATTTGCTGTTATAGGCATATTTTAAAAATTATTAAATTTGGCTTCCATTTTGAATCTGAAGTATGACTAAATTTACATGTGCCATACACTTGTTCATGGGATTCCTATAGTATATATAATAAACTCCATATTTGATAATTAGGGTTGAATAAGCTAATTTTCATTATGGCGACGCCATCTTGGATTTCTCAAAACGCGCAAGGGTGCCATTGGCACCCGGAAGATTCTTATTTTACACCCCCTTATCTATCACGTTCAGTCAAAAAAATGTATTATACTAACTTTACGGCCAGGCCATAACTAGGACCCTATCTCTCCGACTACTACGTGCAATTTGGGGGGTCCCC
Source organism: Ophioderma brevispina (assembly GCA_023653785.1). NCBI lineage: Eukaryota > Metazoa > Echinodermata > Ophiuroidea > Amphilepidida > Ophiodermatidae > Ophioderma > Ophioderma brevispina. Next base: position 13,838 of record JAMKCH010069956.1, on the reverse strand, counting down.
CAGATCTAGAGCTACAATCAATTAAGTGAAAGGGTATGAATTTTAAGTTGGGTGCCATTTTCACTTGGATATGTTTAATCTGGTAAGTAGAGCGAACAGGTCTGAAAGGTCATTGGACTTGGTGACATAACTTTCAAAGTGTGAACAGAACTAACATTTTCATGTTTTTATTTCATTTATATTTTGCATTGCCCGAATTGTTGTAAAAAGCTATATTATCTCTGCATTTAAGTTAAACGTGACAAACAGATGACATTGATTCAAGATGCTGGTTCGGAACCTGTAACCATCACAGCCATAATTCACCTCATGAAAGCTGTGATTGGGTGACAACTTTCTTTCGACCAACGCCAATAGTTGTTTACCAAACAAAAATACAATAAATGAACTTTGACAAATACCCATCGACATGGGGTATAGTAGGGGGTTATAACTGAGAATCCCCATTCTAATAATTTGGGGAAGAAAGGTTGAAGATGTTTTTTCTATATTTGGATGATCGAATCAGAATTTTTGGTCAACCTCTGGAAAACGTGGGGACACTTTGGGTAAAGATAAGGGGTAAAATTTAGTACAACAGGGTAAATTTTGAAATCAAGTCAAGTGTCAAAGTTACAAACAAACAACAACCAATGTATTTCGTCTCATTATAAGGATTTAAAAAAAAGTATACTTTTTTATTTTTTTTATTTTTTTTATTTGTTGGAAAATTGTCCAACTTCCTCAATCTGGGGCAAAAAATATCCAATGCTCAGATTTTTTGAAACTGGTGTCAAATTATGGCTCTGGTCATACTGAAAGAGAAATGTGTTTGAATTCTTTGGGTGACAGCCGTAACCAATTTGAAGTCAAGTTTTTGTGACCCCTATAGCACTATGAAGACCCTTCTATGGTTAGACCCACATAATTACGAAACCAAATGTCACCGTGTAAAATAGAACAACACGAACAATTGACACCGTTTCAACAAAATCGGAGCACTAGGTAAGTTTTTTACCCCAGGATGACGTTGCCACTTATAGGGCTGTTCCTGTTTAACTAAAGGTCAGAACCTAAACAAACATACTTTTTTTAAGTCCTCATAATGAGACAAATACAATGGTATACACATTAAAACATGTGTTGGCTTGATTTGAAATTTACCCCATGTACTAATTTTACCCCCTTATTTTACAAAGTTCCCCACATTTCCCAGTGGTTGGACCCCAAAATTCTGATTCCGCCACCTCTAAAATAAAAAAAAAAAAACAAACTATAGTTTAAAAACATCTTTCAACTTCTTCCCCAAACTTCTAGAATGGATTATCATTTTAACCCTACTAGTAAGTTAAATAGAACAAGCAACAGTAAAAAAAAAGAAACAAGAACTCGGCAACACCAACAACATATAACGACATAAGAACGGCACCCCAAGGAAATTCAAGCACAGAAGGCATATAATACACTTGACCCATCACTTTAAAAACCATAATCACAAGGATGATTTTGGCTGGTACTCGCCACTCCAACCAGAGGAGCTCCCTGCAATGATCTCCAAGTAGTAACAAGACGAGATTGAAAAAGACCTTCATAAGGCATTTTAGTAGAAGCGTTTGACGCATTGCTTCTAGACTTGATTTTTTTATGCTGCCCGAAATGCCGAAAAAATGTGAAAGATATAAATTCGTAATTTTCCCCAATTAACGGAATTAAACCTATCTTTCTTACACTTTTGCAGATGAGTATTATGAACAATAATTATGTTTATGGAGATTATAACACAAAAATCGTCAAAGGTTCATTCACGAAAGGTTAAATCTGAAATATGCTCCGATTTTTCAAATGGGCTCAAATTGTCATTTTTCCTCAGAACTGCAACCAAACATTTTGAATCGTCTAACATTTTTAAAATTCGGAGATCAATAGGGTCAATGGGGGGTAAGTTGACCTTGCTTTGTCAGTATCTCGATTAAAACAAATACAAGCGAGGTCAGGACACGGTTTTGCCAATTTGAGACCATTTTAAAGAAATCGGGACAATATTAAGATTTAACCTTGGTGAGGACCTTGGACATTTGGACGAATTTTGTCTTATACCTTGAACATTGTAGGTTAGTACGAACTATACTTTTTTTTAATCCTTGGAACAATTAAGAACACGTTGGTTACCTTTTTCAGCAATTACAAGCAGGTTAAATTTTTGAACCCTGTGTATTAGGGATTTCCCCCATCTTGGATTACGCCCACACTTTTTCGAGGGGCACCCCGCTAAGGGTTCATTAACCTTCCTAGAAGACAAATCCATGAGAAATGATGCTTGCTCTCCACGGTCACGGAATGGCCCCAAATGACCAACTAAATGGCCGAAAATACATAGGCCATTGTATAGGTTAAAACCAGGATTGTAAAAAGTTACTTACTAACTGTTTTAGTCTAGGTGTTTGAACAACCTTTATCGACTTATATTTGCATATTTTGGTTATGCAGTAACTTTCTGGGCTTGGAATGCAAAGGAATCAAAAATTACAAAAAATGGGAACCAAAACACCAAAAATTACCACATTATCACTGAAATGTCAAAAGGTGAGGTATTTAATTTGCATAGAGTCGTCTGCACCAGCAAAAAGTACTGTTTGAAACAAGTACAAAAGACTTTGACAAGGTAAGAAGCTCATCTATGAGCTTCTTTACTACCATTGAATTTCCATTTCTCGTACTTGGGTTGATGCAAGAGATTGAGTCGTTTATAAGTCATGATTTTATGTAAGCAAAGTAAATTATAGACTAGAATGCTTGGATCTGGTTGCCTAAATAAGTTGTCTTTCTTTCGAAGTGACATACAATGCATTAAAAAAGCCATAGACATATCCCCATATCAGAATTCGTTTATTCCATCGGAAGTGAAGGGAAATGTGGGCCATTAAATGCTATTTCAATTCAATTCAATTTATTTATTTCAGCATAACATATCGTACTTGACGGAAATGAATAATACAGTAATATTATAACATAATACATAAAGTATCAATTGAAAACGTGTGCTAGAGGAAACAGATATGGATATGAATTAGCTAGGACCAGTATGGACAACTCCGAAAGTGCTTATGGGTTATTGCTGGCCCATGTACACCTAAGCGAAAATATACTCGTATTCAATAAAGACCACAAAAAAGGGATGATCTAAATATTACATAGGTAATATATATAACAAAACAAAAAAAACAAAAACAAACAATCTATCTCATTGCTAACCAAACACTTAACGGGAATACAGTATACGGGAATTTGGACAAGGCCAGAACTTTTCACATGCTCTTCTGAGGTATGAATACTAGCATATTGAGAAGCGAGGAAGGAGAGGAAAATGAAGAAAAATCGGAGTAGAGATAGAAGAGATGAAGAAATAAAGTGAGGAGTAGAAAAAGGACTTGAGAGTAATATTAGAATTGTACTGGTTGTGAAAATTTTTATTCAGTTTGAGCTTTAAAATTATTTTTTGTTTGTAATTGTTGCGATAGATTCTGGGAGATCCATTCCAAAGTTTTGGCCGTGATACTGAATAAGTGCTTTTCAGAGGAAGATTTTAGGAGGGGAAGATGAAAGTTGGGTCCAGCTTGTCCGGTGTTATAGCTGTGGATTTGTCTGTTTTGTGGGTAATAATATTGCTGAAGTTCGGAGGTAAACGATGTTTTGTGATAGTCAAATATAAAGAGCGCTGTTTGAAGTTGATTAAGGTGCTCTAGTTGAAGTGTTGCAGTGAGGAAATAAGGCAAAGTGTGAGTTCTAGGTGGGAATTGTGATGTGCGAATGGCGCCATTTCTGTTTGATGTTAGATTTGCTGAAGTCCGTGACTATAGTTGGGGCCCCAGATGATGTTACAGTAGCTCAGGTATGGAAACTAGTGTGTTATATAGTGATTTTAAGGTGTAAGTCTGGAAGGTGTGTTTAATCTGTAGATTGTACCAATTGCGTAGTGACGCTTTGGTTAGTACAGAGTTGATGTGTGTCATTCCATGTTATTTTATCGTCGATTGTGATGCAAGAAATTTGGTTGAGTGTACCTGGGAGATTGTCTGGTTTTCTATTGTTAATGTTGGATTGTGATTGGTGTTGTGTGTAGAGAAAAGCATGTAGTTAGTTTTTTGAAACATTGAGATAAAGTTTGTTAGCCCGAAAGCAGTCAGTGATTTTTGCGAGTTCGTGATTCATGCTGTTGTTAAAAGCGCATTAATGTTAGGGTTTGAGAGAAAATGTTTGTGTCATCTGTAAATAAGATTAGTGTTAGTGTATTAGAGATGTTGGTGATGTCATTCTGTAAGATGAAGAGTAGGGGTCCAAGGATTGAGCCTTACGGGACGCCAACCGTGATAGGCTTAATGGATGATGCGGTGGAGTTGGTACCTAGACTGATGGTGAGCGGTTAGTTAGGTCACTCCTGAACCACTCCCAAGCTACTCCACGGACACCGTAATGATCAAGCTTGTGAAGAAGAATGTTGTGGTCAATGGTGTCGAAAGCTTGGAGAGATCCAGGAAAACCCCATGGTGTGGAGTTTTTTTTTAGTCCAAGGTTGCAGGTTGGTTGTTTAGTAAAGGAGTGCCATTAAGTTGACCGTTTTGGCCCTAAAACCGTATTGTTCATCGACAAAAATGTTGTGCTGTGTTGAAGAATGTAGAAGACGTTTTACATGAGTTTTTCAAGGAGTTTTGAAAATATGGAAGAACAGAATGGGCCTGTAAATTTGCAATGGTTATGTGCATCTTTGTGTGTATAAATAGGAATGTACCTTTGGCTGATTTGAGGTGATCTGGGAAGTTCCGATGAGAGAAGTGATTGGTTAAATATGTGCATCAGAGGCGAAATGATGTTATCCTATGATTTTTTGCAATCCAGGATCTATCTTGTCGGTACCTTCACTTTACCAGGTTTTAGTAGATGACTAAGTTTTGTGCAATTTCATCAAATGACTATGGAAGTCAGGAAAATTGATTTGAATGGATTTTTGGAAGGTGTTATTCAAAGGTTATTGAGGTGAATTTTGGTCAGTCAAGTTTTTGCCCAGGTTGGTGAAGTGATCGTTGAATGCGTTAGCTATGCCAAGCGGGGTCGGTTTATCTGCCTTATTATATGAGTGAAATGTCAGGATTTGTTTTTGTGGATACCTCCTGCTAGATGTTGTTGAGGAATGTCCAGGTTTGTAAGATCATTTTTAGTTTCTGAATTGTTCTGTGTATGTGTTTTTTTCTTGGCAATACGAATAATGTGGTTAATTTGTTTGGTATTGTTTGTATGTTGTTTGGTTGCACGTGGTTTTTCTTCCGGTTATGTTTTGTAGAGGCCGTGCTTGTTTATGATTGACTTGGAATTGCTGTTGTCATCCAGTGCTGCTTATGGTTACGATTTTTTATGGTTCTTCTTTTGGAAAGGGGAATGATTCGTTTGTAATGTTTTGTATAAGTTGTGATGAAGTTTGCTATACGCTATGTTTATGGTCCCATTTCTGTGAGATATGTTCCCATGATTTCAGTGTTGATGTTGAGTCTACGGTTACATGTGCGAATGGTTGTGATTCTCTGTAGTCCACGTTTAGTGATTGGTTGTTTTTGTGGCATGCTTATGCTTGAGTGATGTAATGAGTAATATTGGGAAGTGATCTGTGTGTCCTGTGTGACAAATATCCCTGGTTTGGATTCCTGTGTCAGTGGAGTTGGTGCTTAGTTTATAAATGAGCGTGGCTGTGTTATGTGTAATTCGTGTGGTCTGTTAATTTGGGGATATCTAGTTTTGCAAGTGAGTTTAATAAGTCTTAATGTGTGGATGAGTGGAATAATTGGGAAGATTGATATTAAAGTCACCCACAATAAACATCGCGATGGTTTTATTTAGTTGAGTGAGAAGCTGCTCGAAACTGTTGTTAAATTTTGGATTGTGTGTTCATGAAATCTGTAAATAACTCCGGCAGTTTATGTGTAGGTCTTTGTTGTGTGTTTAATGTGAGATCGAGAAAGTGAGTCAATTCTGTTCCTGGGTGTTGGTGTCGCTGATTTTGTAGGAGAGGTGATTTTTATGTACAGACAAACTCCCCTTCCCTCTGCCAGTGAGAGGTCCTGGAATGTACGTGTAGTCCATTAAAGTGAGGTGGTGACTGTGTCCATAGCCAGTGTCTGAAATGCTAAGACAATGAAAGATGTGAGGTGATCAGGTAGTTATGTGATTTCTTTCATATGATTTTGTGATACACACAGTTTGAATGAATATAGAAAAATGAGTCATTGGCTTGATGTTTTTATTAGTGTGTTGAAGCTGTCGTCGATGTGATGTCGGGAGTCAAACCAGAATTATTTGTGGTGTGATGAAGGATGGGTGGTCCATGTTTGAGATGATATGGGGTCTGTATAACGGTGGATGCGAAAGGGAATAAGTTTGATGATGTTCAATTTAGTGTTGGTGAAAATCAATTAGTGATCGCGAAGTCTTCGTCGTGAAGCTGGTGGTTGGAATGGCAGTTCGTATGTTACAGGGCACGGCATACGAAAAGGATAACCCAAGGAAAAGTAGCGACAGGGGTTATGAGGAAGAGAGAGATAAGAGAGAGGGAGGGAGGGGGAGGGAGGAGGGAGGGAGGGAGGGAGGGAGGTAGGGAGGGAGGGCGGGGGAGGGAGGGCGGGAGTGGAGGGAGGGAGGGAGGGAGGGAGGAGGGAGGAGGGTGAGAGGGAGAGGGAATGGGGGAGGGAGGGCGGGAGAGGGCGGGAGGGAGGGGTTTTATTTCTTCATTCTTTCTTTTTCGTTCTTCTTTCTTTCTTCTTTCTTTATTTCTTTCGTTATTATTTCTTTCTATTTCTTCTCTTTCTTTCAGTTCTTTCTTTCGTTCTTTTTTCTTTGCTTTCTTTCTTCTTTCGTTATCTCTCTCCGGGTCTCTCTCTCTTTCTTTATTTCTCTCGCTCTCCCTCTCTCTACTTCGATTTCCTATTCTCTCTCTTATCTTCTTCCTTCTTTTTCCCCCTTAAGAAAGTTGAAGAGAGCAAAATGAGCAACCGGTAAAAGGAGAGAATACCTGTCACAATGATGTGTTGACCAGTCAGACAAGAACGAAGCACTAAAAACAACACAGAGTAAAAACAGACAAGGGGCTAATAAAATACAAATTGCTAAGGATATCTCATACAAAAAACTTATTCAGCAGTTTGTAACACAAAATTGGGTACTTACTACTTATTACGAAACAAAAAAACACGGAGTGAATTAATTAAAACTTAATTCCGAAACAAACAAAAAACACCCTGAGTAATTCAGATATAAATTGAATACTGTAAGTGGTAAGCGAGCTATATGGTTCTCAACGAAAAAAAATCTTCAAGGAATGGAGTAGTTGAAGTTATGAAGGCGGATAAACAGTTTCACCGTAGTCATCATTCAGTATTAAATAAATTTAGACTAAATACTGAATGATAGCTTATGGTGAATACCTCATTTCCCTTCCTCATGTGCAGTGACGTCAGCGCGAATTTGACGGTCGCACCAGTACACCGCGCACGCTGGCTTAAAACGAAGCCGTTTTATCCCGCGCGCACAAGGACGGCATAACTTGACACGTGCGTAAAAGCTGCGTCAAGGTTGTGAGATCACTGCACGGAGTTAGATAAATGGGACTATAGCAAGGATAACTATATAAACCATAATAATATAAACCATAAATACTAACATAAAAGGCCGATATGTCAACTGAACTTGATTCATATTAGGGAAAACTAACAAAGAGACCCAGCGCAAAATTCAACAACCAAGAAATGGAGAAAAAAAAGAGAAGAAAAAAAGGTCAGCACTCACTAAAACACGCATATGCCTATACAACATACCATACATATACATATACATTTATTAACCCATATATTATTATAACACATACATTTACAGCATAATAGTAGAGCAAACCGGACATTTGGCGGCATGAAATACATCGAGCAAGTTAACATAAAATTAAGCAATATAAACCCCAAATATAACATCAAAGGCCGTAGTGTACTGACTTAAATCAATACTAAGGGAAAACTAACAAAGGAGAAGGCAAAATGCTTATGAATACAATAAGGAAGCGCCAACTAATATAACAATAACCCAAAAACCGAATTATGTGGCCAAGTTGTACACTGGTAATAAAGCAGAGCGAGCAAAATTCAACGGTTGAATAAGAATCAGTACATAATACAAGCAAAATCATGTCACAAACTACCTTTATAAGCATAAGGGCATACACCAGGCCAAGGCATAGGGGAAATCATGTGATATCACGTAATGATATTGCGGTACCGATACATAATGCAAAGTAAATATGCTTATGAGTATGGAATATGCTATAAAAATAATCATATGATACTGCATAAATAACACAGGGAGGGGGTTATTTGTGCAGTGACTACCTGCTTTGGGTACTAAGGAAAAAAGCAAGGGCCCATGTTATATAACAGCCTAAGGCACGATCGAGCATGAAGGGAGGGTCACATAAAGCGTTGCACTAGTACAGGAGAAAGTAGAGCAGTCGTAATTTTGCAACAAGTAAGACAACTATACACCTCATTGCCTTCCTCCTTGCAGTGACGTCCGCTCGAGATTTGAAGGTCGCCCAGCACCTCGCGCGCTGTCTTAAAACGACGGCGTTTATACACGCGCGCACAAGACGCATATATCTTGAAACGTGCGTAAAAGCTGCGACCGGTTGTGAGATCACTGCACGGAGTTAGTAAATGGACTATAGCAAGTTAACATAAAATTAAAGCAATATAACCATGAATCATAACCAGACGAGTCCTTAAAAAGGACAACTTCTGCATTTTAGTGCAACAATTTGGGAATTAAACACACAATTGAGTTTTGTAACCCTATATTTTAAATAAATACTATGCAGGCATCAATCATAATGTCACCCTTTATTGTTAAACAAAAGAATTCAGTTTCATGTTACTTTTTCTGATACATCTGGTATTATTTTGAAGTAGAACTCACAATTGCATGGAACACCAACCTTCAGTTTACCATACTTTCCCTTTTAAAGGGAACTTCGTATCTAGTGCAAGGCCAAATCACTATTGTGTAAGTTATACCGCACACCATACATTGCTGTTACCAACGGGTGCTTGTTTACGCACTCATGAAATATTAGTCTGCTATGAAATAGTTCCATCTATCAGTTTTAAAATCTACATACCAACACTGTAATTCTGTTACCACAATTTGTATATTATAAACATTGGAAGTATTATTTTGGATAAAATTGGCGTATAGAATTCATTCTACAGTTAATTTGTCAAGCAAAATTTTGACTCTGACCCAACAATCAGAGAATCTGTTACATAGCTACCATTTAGTAGGCCTAGTCTCATATAAGTGCAAGCAGGAATGTGCACTATCACTCGTGGGTGCAAGTAGGGTATGTATATCACTGACCATGGCCATGTATTGACTATGATACTCTGCAACTCACAGACAGTATCAAGTAACAGCTGAGAAGGGTACACATAAGATGAGCTGTGTACACACAATTAAGAATGAGTACCACTGCATGAGGGTTTGGTCAAATCAGGATTAATCTTCTGCCTGGCAAAGAAAAAGGCGCGCATAGTGTACTGACTGTTCAATAGTCGGGGAAAAACTAACCAAGGAGAACAGAGCAAAATGCATACAAGCCAAGAATGAAGAAAAAACAAGTCATACACTAAAACCAGCATGTGCATATACTCCATACATATACATACACATATACATTTATATACCCATATACACATACACATACTTATGTACATCCATATACATATAAACCACTATATTTACAGCAGAATAGTAGAACAAACCGGACATTTGGCGGCATGAAATACATCGAGCAAGTTAACTAAAATTGAAGCATATAAACATAAATATAACATAAAAGGCGAATAGTGTAACTGACTTAATTCAATATTTAAGTGAAAACACCGAAGGAGAAGGGCAAAATGCAGATGAACATAATAAGGAAGCGCCAAATAGTACAAATATTACAAAAAACCCGAATTATGTGGCCAAGATTTTCCTTTTGGATTTACTTTTGAGAACTAAGCTGAGAAATATACATTCCAAAAATGAGATTCGGCATGCCTCAATTTCATTAAACTAAGACTACCAGAAACTTATGTTCTAACCTTTCATCTACAACCAAATGATGCAGATCTATCTAAGGCTGACACCACCCTGTAAAAACTACTCATATTTTTTATCTTTAGAACCTCAAAGTGGATAACTTCTGCATTTAATATTCATCATATTCCCTTAAAGGCACTATCAGTGATCACCAAAAAGATTCAAAATATATGAATTTGCAAAAATAGCTTATAATGGAAGGACAAGTCTGGATAATTCTCATTAAGTTATTTTTTGCAACTGAAAACGTAACAGAAAGAAAAAAAACGCAGTGCATAAGATATACACTCCATTCAGTACGTGTTGTGTAAGTGTCCGTACGGACAGCAATGACCAAAATGTATCATATGTGGTCCTTATTAGGTTGCTTCAGTTTGACACTTGTACGGGTATATTAAGTTACCTAATACTTGTTACAAAATGCAAAAATCGGATTTTTGATAATTTTTTTGATTTTTCTGAATTTAAGCAAATCACTGAATAGTACCTTTAACATTCTTATCAACAATATACATATTATTACTTCAAAACCTTTCAAAAAAGAAGTTTTAAGTACTTCCCCACCACAATTTTTCATGTAGTTAAAGTATCGTTTTCTTTTTTTTCGTGCAGTTGACTAATTTTTTAATCTCTAGTTGAAACAGTAGAAACAGGAAAAAATTGATTTGTTTTTCATTTTATATCATTCTTGATTTTATGGGCCGAATATGGTGCAAAATTATTAAACCTTTACTAAATCGTATTCGCTTTCTTCAGTTCCAACCATCTTTCTAAACTACTTCCAAGGAACAGTTCAACAAGAATATATAATGCAATCCTTACACTGATTTTCAAAATATATATTTTTTAGGACCATACAAAAATGCTCATAATCTTCAATAAATACATTTTACAAAGTTAATTCACCTGCCACGAAGTTGCATCGCAGGTAATGAGCTTATATAAAAGATGATTTAGTAAGTAAGCTATCGTGTTTTGAACTCTATCTCTCTGATAAATTGAATATAAGAATTATTATCACCTTTAATTTCCATATTAAATTGATCTCTCAGTAACTAATGCAGAAAGTTTTTGTTTGTTTGATCCACATGTCTAACGTGTGAGTAAAAAAAAAACCACACCCTACTTCAGAATAAAAATAATTAAAATAGTTTAAGAATTGTCTTCTTTTGCTCAAATGTTTGCTATGGTTATAACGAAGGATAAACGAGCTTTTCCAGAAAACGTTTATTTGGTGTCATTTGGACTTTGGAGAATGAAGTTACGCCTATTTGCTGAGACACTTCAAAATCCCTGTTTTGGCCGATTTTTGAGCCAACAAGATGCATCGTTTACAAAGAATAACATGTTCTTCAGCATGCTTTGGGGGGGGATACAACATTTACACCCTGCACCAAATTATTGGTGAACAATAAAAGGTGGGCGAGTAATTGAAAGGATTATAAAAATATATCCCAGAGATTACAAAAGAAAATGCTAAGGGTCAAAAAAAAAAAATTTGGGTTTCCATTTCCTGAATAGAAATTCAAGATAGCTGGTGGTAAGACCAAAGTTTACTTTGGTCCATCAAGATTTCATGGTATTAAAGGGGGATGGCCCTTTTTTTTTTTTTTAATATTTAGGTTTTTCATCTTGATAGATTTGACCTTCAACCACAAAAACCCCAACCTGTAAAGTTTCGCGCCGATATGTTAATGCGTTTTTCATGTAGAGGCAGAAACGACTTGCTTTCGTAAAGCCCCATAGAGAACTGTGTAAAACTAATAATATTGGTCGAACCAAATGGTGTACATTTTCTCTCATTACTTCCAAACCAACATCCTTTGGCCCTAAGATTTCACAGGTGTAAATGATAAAATATTAGCTTTCTTCTGATAACCACAATTATTGACCACTCCGGTAAAATCTGGGCTTCCTGGGGACGAGGCTAGTTAACGATCGGGCCAGTGTGACTTTACCTCAACGAAACTTGGGAGCAAAAGTGAAACCATAGAAAGTTTTGTATCCCGCTTGAAAACGCACATGCGCATAATACATTTTAAGGTTTAATTCCGATTTATTTACAGAAAACTTCAGCTTCTTAGTTCCTTTGCAATTTAATGGACGCTGAGTATACTGTATTTTGTGGCAAATATTACCTTAGAGCTAGATGAAACAAATCTCTGAGCAGTTTCATCATTATGTCATGAACTGAGACATTGATCTGGATTTATTTTCAATAACTGACTCTTTATGATTGCAACAATGGTAATTTAATTTTTTGAAGATATTTTACTTATAATTAATGTTACAAAGAGACCATTTTATTCAAACTTGAATATGTTTTTGTCGAGAAAAAATCGATATAATCTGAAATTGCATGTGTGACTGTCTTTGCTATAATGTTTATGGTATACTCGGTGTCAGTCTCTCCGCATTTGTAGGGGCTAAAATCGGCCAAACTAATTTTTCGGTCGTCTCCGCAAAATTGACATAGTTTCTGAACCCAAAGCCCGAAAGACCCAAATAAAAACTCTTCGATAGCCCTGTTTACTTTTGTAAACAACCAAAGGCAAACATTCAAGCAAAAAATAATCGTGTTCACCTTTGAAGAAAAATCTTTCCTGAATGTAGGTTTTTTATTGACTCACCTGTCAGATGTCTTCGCATGGCCAAGAAATAATTAAACATCTGAGCTTTCTGCACAACTACATAAAATATGAGTCATTACTTTTTTAAACAGTTATACATGTACATACATTTTATATATTCAACCAATTTTGTCCTAAATGTGAATGTTTCCAATACGAAATTTCATTCAAATAAATCATTCCAGCTTGTATTCATTCTATTGCGTCTTATATTATCTTACCCTACCTACAATAGCCTCTTGGAGATATTATTAATTACTACTTATTTTGCCAAAAAATACCATGATTTTAATAGGTGCCGATAAAAAAATAGTAATTTGACCACTGATCATGTCACACATCTTAATTTACAATTTAGTTTCAATAATAAATGCAAGTCTCCCAAGAGATCAAGCCCATGCTCTACGATTCTTTTCTATTGTTCTGTATAGCATATTCAGATTCCATTTTTAATATTAAGATCACAAAATTTTAAAAATTCCAAATTAGGCATTTCCAACACAATATTCCACACCCCTATAAAACAAAAAAAAAAAAACAAAAAAAAAAAACAAAAAAAAAAAAAAAAAAAAAAAAAAAACAAAAAAAAAAAAAAAAATAAAAAATTTTACTTTTTTTAAAAAAAAAAAAAAAAATAGAAAAAAAATCCCCCCCCACCCCCCCCCCCTTTCTCCCCTCCCCCTCCCCACCCCCCCCCCCCCCCCCCCCCCCGCCGCCCCTACACACCTCCCCCACCCCCCCCCCCCCCCCCCCCACCCCTCTCTTGCGTTTCTTCTTTTACCTTTCTCCCCGTTTGCAACCCCAAAGAAACTTATCGTGCATTGACTTTTTAATAACATACTTTGGAACATGTAGTGAGTTCCCAGCATAGTAAATGGGAGAGAATTTGCAGAGTTTTTTTATGACCGCTTTATTTTGTGCCAAAATATGAGTTTTCTGCCTTTCCGACCACTTTAACAATGGTTTCAATACTGGTTTTTTTTTCGTTCCCAATACGATCCTTCGCTACTTTTTATCCTTATTGAATAAATTCATAGACATTTCACAGTTTTCCGTGCATTT
>JAMKCH010069953.1:0-47825 GCA_023653785.1 Ophioderma brevispina | reverse complement strand
TTTATCTGCTTGAACAACTTTTGGGGACACCCTGGACTCGCACAGTTGCACTCTGGTGTGCTGCTTTTTGTCTTACAGTTAAGCGCGAAAGAAGGCGAGACTTGTGGTTCGAGAACCGCCTTGTATTTTTAATTGTAACTTTCATATTCTTATTGTGTACTTACTTACTCATATTTATGCTGGTTTAGCATGTATTTGAAAATATTTTCTTGTAATTTAAGCTATTATATACAATATGGTAATTTGAATAGTTTTAAATTTTAATTGATATGTATTTTTAATGTTGTATTTGCTGGGCCACATGGAAGAACAGAGGGATACTTAAATTTCCCTCTGAATGTGGACCCAGGATAAAGATGAAATAAATAAACAAATACTGGACAGAGACCGTATTCGAGCACTGCAACTTACCGCAACGCACGTTGCAGCGTAGTATGAACGAACCTTTACAGTAGAGTTGATTCTTCAGCCTCAATGGTTTGGAATAAGAAAATATTCTTTGACAACATATAAAAAATTCAGAATTTTTCGTCAAGATTTTGCTTTTACGTGTTAAACCAGTGGCGATGTCTAAAATTGGAATTTCTTGGCCGCCTCCCCTGGCATGCCAGAAATCGAAAAAAGCACCCCCTAGAACAGTTACATTTTTCTTCAAGACATGATGTTAAAGTTTATCACAATATTGCATAAATTCTTACCAAATACAAATAATCAAAAATCTAGGATGAAACAGCTATGGAAACAATGTTGGAAACATGTACCGTACTGTCAATAAGATTGACGTTTTATGTTGTGGAGCTTCCAATTTGCAAATATAAATAACAGAAAGGGCAAGATAAGGAATAATGAAATAGCCTGGTTGGGCAAACTAATAAACTCAGATCTCAAGCTAACACAATTCATTACACTGACTGACCCGGCTTAATTAAACTTCTATCCTTGGTTACCTAGTCAAGTAATGTACCTAGATAGAGAAATGTTGTATTTTTTATATCACAGATGGAAATAAGCTTTCTTATGTGAGTGATATGCATAAGATGCATTTCATTCTTTCTAATTGAACCGGTAAGTCCTATAGGTGACAATAGGTCGCCGCAGGACAACATCATTTCTGGTGAAAATCAGTTGAAAATAAATTTGGGTGATAAAAGTAGACTATGGACCTTACTGCCGTGGAATGGTCCAAAATACAACCCTTTCTCTATATCTGTAATTTGGGTAATATTTGCCCAAGGGATATCCATACATACTCATGTAGTCAGCTTTACATATTATTGCAGATTTGTCATGTTTTTTTTTTAGAGATTAGGTTCAAATTCCTTTTGTCAATTGTAACTGGTTTGGTAAATCAAAACAACCATCTCTTACACATGACCAATGCAGTCACTGCAAATGATGATGCGGTAAACTAAATGTACAAATTAGTTGAGTGTAATAACTGATTATGCTAATTTGTATTGTTTTGCTGTCAATGGCAACCTGGATTACCATGGTGACCAATAGTCACTTGGAGATCAAAATTGTTATTTTTTTCAGAAATTTCAGAATTATGCATTTTTATGACTATACTCATAATTGGCATGAAAAATGCATTCCAAAGGTCAGTAGTTATTGAGATGGCTGCCCAAATGAACTGAGGCCATTTAAGAAGCCACCTTAAAAGCCACTGACTTAAGTGTTAAAACTAGAAGGGTTGACAGGGTTAATACTTTTGAATACTGTGAATATAAATCCTAAGGTGAAATCTAAGCATGTAAATGATGGGAACAGGGAGGATTGTGTATTTCTTGGAATGCGGCGTGCGCATGTGTGTGTGTGTGTATACATGCGTGTGTGCCATTTGCAAACAGTTTACTGCTTCTGTGAATCTCTCCTCTGCCACTTTTGTTGCATACCTAGGGGTTAAAATTAAACATCTAATCATTTGCTTAATTTTACAAGTGCCATGCAAATTGCTTGTGCAAATGTAACCAGTACTTTAATTTTCTACATGATACAGCATTGGTTGATCACTAGGCAACAGACTTTTATGTAATCATAATTAAGTATTGATAATGCACTGTCTATCTAGGCTACCAATTATGAAGTATCATTACACAAACAGAATGGGTAACAACAGATGAGACGCATGGAAATAAAAGAATTAACTTAATTGTGCATTTCGGCGAAATATCGTCAAATCTTTACATTCATTAAGTGGTCGTTTGCAACAAATAGCATTGTTCAGGGAGAAAATACTATTCTCATGAGCAGCAGAAGTCTGTGGAGTTGAAAAAAGAATTTCGGTAGATCTAAGTGTCCCAGTTAGAGCACAAGGTACAAGGAAATGTTCAATGGCAGTCCTTCTCTGTAAAGTGATTTCACTGTTAAGATGGCCATGTTAGGAGCGTCCATATCATGGATACACGCGGCCACGGATCAGCTTACTTAAAGTTAAATAAATCCTGACACCACTACAAGCCATTACTAATGACTTGTGGATATGCTAAGAAGAAGACTGTTAAGATAAAGATTTTGAATTATTTTTATTGATGTATTGCAAGTCAATCAAGATTCTTAAGAGTTGACATAGTGTGGCAAAATTTAAAGGGTTTTGGATGTCAAAAAGTGAAATGAGTTCAAAATAAATCTGCCAAAGTGAAATGCACATGGCTTTATGGGAAGCAATCTTTTTTCAGAAATATTTTAATTAATAAATGACTTTACGTCTTTGAGGGCGATTTGCAGGGTTGCTTTGCACTCACCAACACTTTTGTTACGTGGTTCCTGTGTTACAGGTGTGTGGCATTATTAGTACAAAACAAAGCTGCATTAGGTAAAGTCAAGTGCTTTGGCATTTTGTGAACATAAATTTTTAGAAAAACCATATGCATTGTAAAGGTACATTTCTAGCACCTTTGATTCATTTATGGTTCACAAGATATCTGTGAAAATAGCCTATTTATTCCGAACATTTGACTTGATTTTGATCTTGCATTTTAATGTTATTAACAAATGCTTATACCACAGAGTCTTGTAGACCACCATGCTCTAATTTCTGTCCTTTTATGGAGAGAAAATAAAAACAATTGTGAGAATTTCTCGGTGATATAATTATTTTGCACATCTGATTTAAGCACACAACACTAAGACTATGGTTGAGATGATACCAAAATCTCAATATTTTAGATAAGTTTGAAGGACGTGGCTGTGGATCACAAAATGAACAAGAACAGCCATCATCTTATATAATGTTTTCTTGATTGAATACACTGTACTGATTTTTGACGTGCACAGCTGAAAATAGGAATTGTCAATTTAGAGTGAATTTTAGCCCAGCTGCTATGTGTAATTTCAGACCTTGAGGCTTGGAAATCCATGGTGTTTGTAAGGATGTTATGTTGTAGGGTTGCAAACCAAATGTGGGGCAGATAAAACAGTATTATACAAAAATTGGTAAAATGAAGAAGATGAAATTACTGTGGGGCGGCCATGGCAGCCCAGTCACTGCACTTGCTACGTGCCCTGATCATCTTGTATATTATTATTTCTAAGGTGACAGTTTAATAACAAAGATCAGTTTAAAAGGGACATAGGCACATTTTTCAAACTTCCTGAAAATAGTTGAAATGGAAAATTGGGACTTGCATCGAGTGATAAAAATGGTTTTACACAATACAAATACTATAATAGCCACCAGAAGGGTTCTATTTTCTAGTTGGTCATTTCCAGGCTTTTCTCTTAATTTTCCGTCAAAACTTCATTTTAGTATTTACATTCATACCATTAGGAAATTGAGAAAGGCAATGATGACCTAAATAAGGAGGTCATGGACCAGTTTAGGGTTTACAGGTAATTTTATGCAACACTGATGTGTATATTCTTGCACTTCAATTGTGCAACCCAAGCCATTGGAATAAAACCAATCCAAAGTGGTTTGATTACAAAATTACTTGATTTTCACACATAGAAGTTGTTTTAGGGTTATTCATTTCAGGTGAAGGTTAATGCATGTAAAGGTAATACAAATATCCAAAACCTCAGTTTGGACCAGAGTTGAGGGCACCCTATATGCAAAATATGTCAGTGTTCCCTTTAAAGCAGGATTTTTGGTCCCCCGCCAACTTTTGTTGGCGAAGGGGGACTATAGAAATGGTAGCCGTCCGTGTGTGTGTGCGTCCCACGCGATATCTTCAGAACTAAGCAACTGTGGAAGTCCATCTTTGCAACATAGATGTATCTCAAGTAGGCGGTGGGTGGGATACAAAGTGGGTCATGTGACATGGGTCAAAGGTCAAATGTGGTCAAAAATAGGGTCAAATAAGGGCAAAAATAGGGCTAAATTGCTATAATAAACGTTGTCAACACGATATCTTTTGATTGGAGCAAGTATGGGTGTCCATCTTCGCACCATAGATGTCACTCAACTAGGCTGCGGATGAGTTCGGAGGAGAGTCATGTGGCATTGGTCGAAGGTCAAATGGGGTCAAAAATAGGCAAAAATGGAGTTAAATTGCTATAAACCTTATCTGTTGTGGTAGGATGATGAAACTTGGTGGGTGTGGTCAACATTCAGTGCCAAAAATTTTGAAGGTCATTTCAAGGTCATTCGAGGTCATCCAAGGTCAAATCACTTAACATGTGGTAGGAGGATGAAAATTGGTGGGTGTGGTCAACATTCAGTGCCAAAAATGTTGAAGGTCATTTCAAGGTCATGCGAGGTCATCCAAGGTCAAATCACTTAACATGTGGTAGGAGGATGAAAATTGGTGGGTGTGGTCAACATTCAGTGCCAAAAATTTTGAAGGTCATTTCAAGATCATGTGGGGTCATCCAAGGTCAAATCACTTAACGTGATAGGAATGTGAAAATTGGTGGGTGTGGTCAACATTCAGTGCCAAAAACATTTGAAGGTCATTTCAAGGTCATGTGGGGTCATTTAAGGTCAAATCACTAATCATGTGGTAGGAGGATGAAACTTGGTGGATTTTTAGATTAATCTAAACATAGATTAATAAGTGTCCTGTAACACATGTGAAGGTAATACACATATGCAAAACTTCAATTTTGACCAGAGTTGAGGGCACCCTATATGCAAAATGTGCCAGTGTCTCTTTAATGCAGGATTTTCAATTTTTGAACATAGATTAATCAGTTTTCTGTTTAAAATGTTGTTTGAACATGGCTGTCTCTTGCATGGTATTGGCTTGGATATGAATTGATTTTGGTATTCATGTCACAGCAAATGGTAGTGTTAGGAAGCACATCCAATTACAACAAAAATATTGCTCTAGATAAGCTTGCATCACGTATGCAAATTTATACACCACAAATCGGATCTTTCTCCTGAGATAATAGATTAATTGCTCCAAATGACCATCCTATGACCTATACTGTAGTATCATGCTAATGATAACAAGCTGGCCTTTTCAGATAATGGGTCCATCAAAGAGCTTGCAATCTGCTAATTGTTATCCCTCAAGGCAGTATTCGATCCCGCTCATGTTGCCCCAATATCCTCCCAGAGGATTATGGGTAGTGTTGGTAGTGTCATACAAGATGTTAGTAAAGCCTAAAGGCTTTCTATGGGTTTAATATTTCGCTGTTAAGAGTCAAAGCTATTGAAAATATGAAGGTTCTAGCATAAGAGCACATATTAATATTCTGCATATAGTGCTGACTTGAATACAGGCTCTCAACCAACTATAAAATGAACAGTGAAATGTTGTCAAATTCTTTTAAAAAGGAAATTGGAGCCAAAGGAAAAGTTAACCAAATGGGTACTGATTTTCTTGGTTATTCATTCATCATATTGATGTATCATGCTGTAGGCTTGCATTTTGAATTTTGAATAAAATTTTAAGTTTTATATCCAAATCAATGAAAAATATTAAAGCTGAAGTAAACACATATCCATTTCAAGTAATCCCATTTGAAGTGGAAAGACCTTATGGCAGCATGATTTGTGTGTGTGTGTCAACAACCCAGCTAGCCAAATGACGTTGTGACAATGTTAAAACGTTTTAAAATTGGTCACTTTGACGATAATTTTAACAGTTGTAAAAACACATGAATGTGTAGACACTTTTTCTGTTTTTCAAAACGTTTTATAAGAGTTATTAAAACGATTTGAGAACGTTATCAAAACGTGCTTAATACGTAAGAACGATTTAAAAAACGTTTCTAAAACGTTATGAGAAACGTTGCAAAACATCTGTATATTGCAAGGAAATCTACATCAAGCATATTACACAAGTTGGTTTGACAGACACAAATACTCACCTGTACTGGGAATTGAAACTAGGACCCTCGGTGGGAAGGACCAATACGTAACACTACACCAGACTAACGACTCCCATGTAAGGGGTATTTATATTTATATACGCTCGAAGTGTATCAGAAGAGTTGTTGGCATATATAGAGGCGAGCGAAACTAAGTCTTCTTTAGAGTCTAAGAAGAAATTAAAATACGTGTAGAAAATTATTTAAATTATTTAGTTTCTATGAATTTCCTGCCTACAGTTATGGTTTTCTATGATTTTATACAGATGGTAGGAAATTTCAGAGATTTTTAAAATGTAACTACATTATTTTTTCTCAAAGTTAGTTGGGGTTGTGTTTTACCTTTATGCTTAGTACCCTTCAAACTGTGCAGATAGAGGCTACGCCGCGACGTTGCTATGAAACTGGAAATTACCCGGTGCGCCTCGCTACCAAGTATGCATGAGCGCACGATAACTCCGCGTATCATAGCGGAACACGCGGTCACTGACCAGATGTAATTGGTGAAACTTTAAAATGCCAATTTTTCAAAGAAGGTTTAGTCCACAAATTGGACTTACCGATGTCCTTTGTTTATAGAAACTACAGTGTAAGACAGATATAGACTAAAACAAACTTAAGACGGAAGAAAGATGCAATGTTTGCAGTGGGATAACACCCAAATGTTCAGTTAATTTAGGCCATGATGCATAAAAAAAAAATAATATAAAACGATATTTTTGCGACAGTTCTCAAAACAATAAAGATATTCAATGCAAAACGCAGAAAAACAAGATCTCATTTCCTTATCAACTGTCTATTCAGGTAAACATTAAACATTCGGACTTTTTAAAAAAGATTAAAATGCTACCATTAAGTGTCATTTTTCTCATAAGCCATCGAGGCCAGTTTTGAAGAAATGTTTCAAAGTGAGTGACCTATTAAGTGACCTTTTCATTACCACTGAAATTTTATAGACACCATCTGTGCTGACAGAATGAAACGCAAGTTGATAAATAATGCCAAAATAAAAGCATAAAGACTAATAACAAAAATAATAAACTAATAAAATAATAAAATTTTTTTTTTTTTTTTTTTTTTTTTTTTTTTTTTTTTTTTAATTGATAATATATTCACCAACATGATCAAAAAGCGCCTGTGATGGGTGGAGTGTGTTGGCCAATGCGTATACACGGAGGACTCGACGCAAATAAGGAAAAAGCCCGCGAAACAGAAAATAATGGCAGCGGAAGAATACCCAGTGCGCATGCTCCCGTAGTTTTAGAATAGGATTATTCGTTACATAGAATAAATCGGGGTAATTCTTCGGCTGCCTTTAGACAGATTCAAAATAAATAAACTCTGGTAAATACTATCATCTAGTCATGTCATAACTTAACTTCTACGTGCAAACCCCATTTCTTATTGGCATTTTAATATAAGACCGTTTATGGACCGTTGTGCGACGTGGCCTGCATATTAGTCGTCAGACATCTACAAAACTGTTTCCAGACCACATCTCCAGGTAACATATCACGTTTTCAACACGTTTAAAAAGACGTTTGTAGCAAGTAATTATTACGTGGGACTGTTGGTTGAACTTCAAAACGTTGTCAAAACGGTTCTCAACGTTTTTGACTGGTTTGACCACTTTGTAACGTTTGCAAACGTCGAAAAACTTATGTGTTACCTGGGATCAACTTAAAGGCGTATTTCCTGATCATTTAATTTCTATTTATGATTCACTAGATATCCTCAAGAAAAGGTTATTTCCAAAATTTCAGTTGATTCGATTGTTGCATTTTATGTTATGAACAAATTCTTATACCAAGTGTCATACACCCCAATAGCACTACTCCTGATTCAAAATGTGACGTAATGTGATTTTACATGCATTGGATCTCAACATTTTAGGCAAAAAACACATACTTTTATGCCATAAACAGCACATACTGGTATTTTTTTTTGCCAAAGGCGGTCTGTCTTAGAAAACTTATTTTGTGCACATTTTTGCCATTAATGTACAAGATAATTACAATAATAAGGTATGTTGTTTTTCAATACTAATGTTCAGCGAGCTCCATGATGCGTTCATTGGTTCTATCCATTAAATAGTAAATTATCTGTAGGCGCATTGTCTAGTATTTGTCCAGAAAGGACGCACTAATGACTAAAATATAACCATAGCATCAACAAAGCAATGTACATATAAACAAAATTATTAAAGAGCTTGGGAGATCCATCCAATGTGATTAGCATTTTACTCCACATGATATGAGGCATTCTAAAACACTTGAAATAGTTATACAATTTCATTGGTTCCTAGCCGTGTCATATGAGATGAAATAACACTGTTATTTACATCATTGATGCATCATGCATATGTGCTGCTCGAACTAATTGAAGGCTCTTAGTAATAATGAGACTGATCAATTTAAAAAGCTTGTGCAGTCCATTGTGTAAAATCTACATTAATTTTAATAAAGTGTTAGTAATAGCTTCTTATTGAATAACATTGTTAAGAGTGAGAAAGGTATTGTTTTTATCTCAGCCATAAATCTTATGTGTCATATCATGCACATGCCCACATAGCAATGTTTTGTCATAGAACTCAGCCTGTTCTATTTTTTAAAAATGCTGTCGCCTGTGTGATATGACATAATAGATACGCAGCAGACACTAAAATCAATACTTTTATTCTCTTTGTAGTTAACAGTTGGTATTTTTGTGTATTTAGGGTTACTGTGAATTTTGTACTGTGTTTTACTAATGCCATACTGTATTTTACTCAGGGGTGTGATTCTTCAGGATTTTTCTTGATTTCAGGATTTTTTATTTTCCGAATTTCCGCAACTTTATTTAATTTCAGCCCGATTTTAGGCATTTTAGGTCAATTTTACGCCGTTTTCAGATTTTTTACCAAATTCAGGATTTTTCCACAAAACTCAATCACACCCCTGTTTACTACATGAAAATGTTGTTATACAACAACTTATTTGATTTTGTTATGCTGAATGTTTTGCAGCCTTATCTTATTGCATTAAATAATATAATGATACCAAAAAAAAAACAATATGTATATTCTCTAAATATTTTAAGTTGCCCAGAAAAAAGACAAGAAATATTTTATCAATATAACAAGAATAAGAAAACACAGAATATGTGTGTCAACATCAAAGCTTTCTACATTTCAAGGTTCTTCAGCATTTTATCATTTCTTGTTGGAAACATAGTGCTTAGTCAAGGTCATTATTAATGAAAGACATAAATCCACTATAAGCTCACATATTGGTAGCTAAGTATCCTATTTGAGTGGTTCTAGTTTTTCAATTTGCTAGGACCAAATTCGCCAATTACAATATAGTCTGGAAGCACACCGCTTTCAAATGTGCACATTGCTATCAAGTACAACCATATATGGAAATTTGTTATGATTGATTTTTGTAAATAGAATATAAAAACATAAGTGTACCGGATCATTAACTAGCTGTAATTTCCATCTATAGAAAAGACACTGACTCTGTGGCCATTAGAGTGTAACATTTAGGTAATAAAGGTACTGTTTTCAGCCTCTGCCATATATCTATTATGTCGTATCACACTTGCTATTATTTGAAGACTACGCCAAAACAATGCTGTCGTATGTGTGATATGACACAAAAGATACACAGCAGAAGCTAAAAACAATACTTTTATTCTCGGGGCACTCTACCTAAATGTGCATGTTGTTATCCACCAGCAGAAAATATGGGAAAGGGTAGACCCCAAAGGTGTCATTCTGGCTTGACACCCTAAAGATGTCAGAATGACACCTTTGGGATTAGGATGTCATTCTGACACCCTAAAGGTATCTAAACCATGTCAAATTGACACCTTGTCATGATCATCTGAAGACCCAAATGTAACACCTGTAAATAGTAATTTTTTAGCGATACATACAATTAAAGGGATAAGCAGCGATAATGCAAGAAAATAACAAAATGTTGAAACGCATTATTTTAGCTTTTAAATCAAAGGTAAGAATGTACAATTCCATATAACTACCTTAATTAAGGTAGAAACAAAAACCCCAAATAGTGAAAAAATGAAGTGTTTGAGGAAGTTTGTCATACCGTCTCCCGCAAATAAGCATACAGCGATGACATCTCAAAATCTACACTGAACAGCTGATAGTGGTTTACACCAGTACAGAATAAACAAAGATTAATAATATTTGTGTTTGAGGCCAAACTGTACAGGTCGTGGTGCACAATATTATGCTTATAAATCTGGAATATTCACACGAAAGGGCTTTTTTGATCTCAAGTCGGAATTTTGATACGCACGTATAGAAATTACAGAATCGGATAAAAAATACTATCTTGTCTTTAATACACGGATTTCAGGTCAATCACTTGCAGGTTATGTTAGCACATCTATGCCAGTAACAAAAATACCAAAATACAAATTTTGACAATTTTTTTTATCGCTGCTTGTCCCTTTTAAAATTTCATAATATTTACACAGGATGTTGCTACTGGGATAGATAATCCAAATTGCCTTTGTGTCGCCTTTCATATTATTCATTTCATTCTGGTTTTATCATCATAAAAGAAACTTTCAAACAGCTGTGTATGATGGATGTGGTGTAGTCTGTTTTCCCAGGTTTTTCTTCTCTATCCATACATCATTCTCAACTTGTTGATTGTGTAATGTGTCAAAAAAGACTGGAAATGACAGTGATAGGTTTAGCGACCGTTACAGCAAACGATCATCGCTGTCAGTGATAATCATCCAGTGTCTAGTCATTTTGTCGCTAACCGCCGCTATGAAGGCGGCTTACGCGTCATTCCAATTCAGGTTTTTGTTTACAGTTCACGTTATACTTCATTGTGTGAAAAAATCAACACTTAACAGAAAGCATTGGCAGCGAAAGGTTCGCGTGAGTTTCACGTAAATACAGCGACACAGTTGTGTGTTTAAAAATCAATTGACGGTAGCATTGGAATTGTAACTCTAGAAACTAACTGCTCCTTTTTGTGTGCTTGGACTTGTAGCATAGGAAGAATATGTTGAATGAGTATAGGTACAAAATCAACGCGGGAAAAGTGAATGCTATCTTGTGTTTATTGAACCACTGAGATCCAATTTCATATGGCATTGGAGAAATCAAGTAATTACGGCTTTCAAGTAAGGTCAACGGGAATGTAAATAGCGACAAGAGATCTCTTCCTCGGCCTGTCTGTCTCCTTTTCTGTCTCATTTTCTCTCTGGCTTTCTCCCCCTGCTCTCTGTTTCCTTCTCACTCTTTCTGTTCCTTTTCTCTCTCTCTCTCCCCCCCCTCTCTCTCTCTCTGCTTCTCACTATTTCTTTCTATTCCCTTTCTCTCCCTCCCTCTATTTCTTTCTGTTTTGTTTCTTTCTTGGGCTTGAATTTCTCTTTAGATAGCACCTTACATTTTAATTTGCTTGTATCTTTTAGACCATCGTTCATCTCAATCTCTTCCTCCCCTTTCTCAATTCTTCTATTTCTCATTCTTTCCATCGCTCAACATTTTTCTCTTTTTTCAAACTTGCTCCTTCCCTTGTTTCTCCTTATCTCCTCTCACTTTTTCTCTTTGCTAGTTGTTGGTTGTTATTGTTACATACTATATTTTGGTACCAGAGGCAAGTTGATTCCCTCACAGCCATTTGCAGCATGGCTTATTATCAGCTCGGATTTTGACACAGGAGTAATATCGCCTAGATGTCTTATTGACATTG
This sequence comes from Ophioderma brevispina, assembly GCA_023653785.1. Taxonomy (NCBI): domain Eukaryota; kingdom Metazoa; phylum Echinodermata; class Ophiuroidea; order Amphilepidida; family Ophiodermatidae; genus Ophioderma; species Ophioderma brevispina. The sequence goes on along the minus strand of JAMKCH010069953.1, from coordinate 35,844 downwards.
CATTGTATAGATATTTGGATATTCAGCGTAGACTTACCAGGGCAATTACAGGCACAATGTAGTAGGGCTGCTATCACCTGCTCTATGCAACGCGCTTTAAGTTAGCAGTTAATCAGCTCTGGCCGCATTCCTAATATTTGCTGTATTGGAATGGAGATTTTGCCTTAAAATAAAAATTCTCTCTATTTACTTAGCTGAATATAAACCAATATTGCCAGCCAGAATTTGTTTCATCTGAATGAATTCCCAGAATACACTGTTATTTGGATTTGTGTATTTCAGAAGTAGCAGTACTACAGTTTATGAGACATTAAGTATCAAAAGAGTGCATTTAATATGTCTGTATTTTTCTGAGAGTTGTTGAAAGTTATTCTCTAGAATTTCGCCCTTCCTACAAATCTAGTGTTCGTTATTTTCTGTGAGTTTATTTCAGTTAGGGAGATCTCTTTTTGTCGGGTCGCTAAGGCGACCCGATTATAGAAACCACTGCTCTCAAAATTGCGAAGGAGTCTATTTCTATATCTGAAGGTCATTTCATTAAATGTTTTTCTTTTATGAAAATGATCTACGTACTAAGTAATTTTGGAGTTTTAGTGTTGGGTGTGTAATGCGATGCAATTTCAGACAAAGAATAACATCATTGCAGGTTTTAAATGGCCTTAAAAAGCATTTCTTTGATTTTAGTCTCTGCCAAGACTGGCTGGGAAATGGGAGTTTGGTTAAAACGTTGCAGGGATAGATAAAGGGTGAGTAACGAATAGGAGAGTTATAAGTAAGAAAATGATCAGGCCACGTAGAGTTAAACTACGGTGAGCAAGAGGTATATGACAAGGTTGAAAGGCAAAAAATTGGAAGGGATATTATTTAAGATGAAAATTTAGGTAACATCTTTATTTTTGAAATGACAGGAAGGTGTAACCTACATTATATTCAAGCTTATAACTTGGGGATTCCTTCTAAACACATTTTGCGCCCAATTGGGCGTTTTTTCTATTTTCTTTATTTGAAATGACAGGAGAGTTCTACGTACATCAAATTAAAGCTCGTAACTTAGGGATGCAGTTTTTACATATTTTGCACCCAATTGGGCGCCTTTTCTATTTTCTTTATTTGAAATGACATGAAGGTGTAACCTACGTTAAATTAAAGCTTATAACTTGGGGATTCAGTTTTTACACATTTTGCGCCCAATTGGGCATTTTTTCTATTTTCTTTATTTGAAATGACAGGAGAGTTTTACATACATTAAGTTAAAGCTCGTAACTTAGGGATGCAGTTTTTACACATTTTGTGCCCAATTTTAACACATTTTGCGCCCAATTGGGCGTTTTTTCTATTTTCTTTATTTGAAATGACAGGAGAATTTTACGTACATCAAATTAAAGCTCGTAACTTAGGATGCAGTTTTTACATATTTTGCGCCCAATTAGGTGCCTTTTCTATATTCTTTATTTGAAATGACAGGAAGGTGTAACCTACGTTAAATTAAAGCTTCCAACTATGTGAGGTCAAAGGTCACATGCCAAGGTCAAAGGTCAACAGGAGATCAAGTTGTAAACAAGGTGATTGGTCCTAATGCAATCTTATACTCATGTATCAAACATCTACTTTAAATCAGTTATATTTCTTTTATACGTGTTTTCTTCTGTAATTAAAGTGCAACTTCAAACTAGAAAACCATCTACTCCTCTTAAATGCTTTTTAATGTTGTTCTTATTTCTTGTAAAATTATGCCTGGCGACCCGACACAGTTTTTTTTAAATAGTTGTTTTAATAAAAATTGATTCCTATTTCTTAGCCAATTTTTTGCCCTTTATCACTCAATAACTCAACAAAAAGTCAATTTCAAAGAAATTGAATTTGACCAAATCAAGCCAAAATTCTGAATATTTTAGAGACTCACCTGTTTTAATTCTGCAGACCCCTATATTTAATCTGGCTGAACCAATGAGAATAATTCCAAGTGCTATGGGAAGTGGGATGGGGCGATAATGATTCTGAATGTAAAAGAATACAGGTTCACTTGTCACAAAAAATAGTCAATGCATTTTTTATATTTTCTTCATTGTAGACATAAGAAACAAAATAAAACCCTTTAGTTGAGAAAAAGTAATTCAGTCCATACTTTATCCAGCTAGAAGTACGAAGTAGCAACACAGCCGTATACATTGTACCAACTTTCAGCGCACACGTAGAAAAAGCACAACTGCAATGCAACTGAAAGGCGGCACTAGGTATACGCACGCGTCGTCACTTCATACTTCAGATAAGACAAAGTATATACCAAGTTCCTATTCACAACATTATGCTTTTTTACCTTCATACACACTGCAAAAACAGTGTTTAGAAACGTGGTGCAAATTAGTGTTTAGAGATTTGACATGTTTAATTCCTAAACACTTGGCATCAAATGTATAAACACCTAATGTCAAATCCCTAAACATGTTTAGATTTTAAACATGTTTAGATATAAGGTGTTTATATATTACACAGACATTTCAAAATGTTTAGAAACGTGGTGCAAAATAGTGTTTAGAAAAGTGTTTAATTTCTAAGCACTGTTTTTGCAGTGCAGTCATTGAATTCATATTTTGAAAATTACATTAACAAATCCAGTGAAGCTTGATACTTAATAATGAACTTGTCATTTAAAGGGGGATGGCCCGATTTAAGGATATAAAGTTTTCCTCTTTATCAGTTGGCCTTCACTCCAAAACCCCATCTGTAAAGTTTCGCGCCGATTTTTCAATCCGTTTTGATGCGAGAGCTAAAAACGTGATTTTGTAAGTCCCATAGAGTACTGTGTAAAATTAATATTGGTCGACCAAAATGGGCACATTTTCGCTCATAATTTCCAAACCAAAGATCCTTTGGCTCTAAGATTTCACAGGATAAATGAGAAAAATAGTAGCTTTCTTCTGATGCCAAAATTTTGACCACTTCCGGTAAAATCTGGGGCTTCTGGGGACGAGGCTATTAGCGATCGGTCCATGGACCTTTAACCCTCTGAGGTCTACCAGTACCAGCCAATCTCATTGGCTAATTACATCATAAAATCTCATAAACAACCAATCAGAGACATGGTAAGAAAGGTGAAAAGCTGCATACAGATATTTAGATGGTCTATTTTGATTGGTTACTCAGCTTATATCATGTTATATCATGTAAAGAGCCAGTCAGAGATACTGTAAGAAAAGTAGTAGAACTCTGGGGTTAAATTTATTATCAGTTTATAGGAAACAATTGAACACATAAATAAATCATATTTTCTACTAACAGGAAATGTCAATTCATTTCCTATTTCCTATTGTTGTGTGAGTATTGCATTAGTGCTTTAGACTAACTACTAATGGGGTATTGATTTAAATATATTGTAAATAAAGTATTGTAAATTGTGAATATTAACCTCATTTCAAGTGGTGTTATTTATCAGTGATTTTAAAACACAGTAAAATGTTTTGGGTTGGGAAAATTAAAAAATAAACACCTCAGTTTAGAAATCCCCTAAAGACAAGAGAGAAGGATCATAGTGCATAATGCATTTATAATGTGCTCTTAATTTAACATATCAAATTAATTTATTTCACAGATCACAAAATGATTTGTTCAAGAATTTGGTTTGTCAAAAACATATTTTGATCAATAAGAAACAACACAATAAATGCAATTTTACTCTTAGTTCTCATGTTATCTTGATATCCCTATCTATAGGGATGACATAATTTTCCATCGTTCAGATGCAGTGTATCAAGTTTGATATGATATTCTGATGATTGCGTATTGATACAGAAATGTTACAATCGTCAGCTATAGTTTGAAAATTTGTATGCCATGTTTTTGACAAACCAAATTCTTGAACAAATCATAAATTCTTGTATCCTGCGATAAAAATCATCCAATATTCATTATTACGTTTTCAGAATCTGACTTGAACCTGGCTTCAAGTTTAGAATAACTATATCCTCTAAAAACATTTAGTGAAAAGTATAACACCACATGGTACTATCAATATTTTTAAAAGTGAACACCAGTAAAGTATCAAATAAATTGAACCAGTTGACAACTTGGAAACCAAAGAAATGAAGCCAGTAGAACACTCAGGAACAACCCAAAGAAATGGAACCAGAAGACACCAAGAACCACCCACAAATTTCAAACAGTAGACTGCAAAACCCAAAAATGACACCCCCAAAGAAATGGAACATCCCTAGACTACTTCAGCCAATCAGAAGCCTCCCAGAAAAACTCATGTCCTGGTCTTTTAAAAAACTCATGTCATGGTCCTCAAAAACTCATGTCACTGTCTCAGGTAATGGTTTATTGTACATTAAGTTTGTACATATTGTTGGATGGAAGATTTCTGAAAACATAATATGCGGTGAAAATTGGTCATGCTTCTGTTTAGAGTAAAGGTTTACTTTTGGTAAAAATTGACAAGAAAATACCATCCATCCAGATGGTGTAAAAACATGGAAAACTAAGTGGTCATCAGGGGGGGTAACAGGGGCATGGGGACAGCCACCCCCTGAGAATTAAAAAATTCAGAAAACAGGGTTTTTTAGCAATGAATTAAAAGTAGGGTTTTTTTACCATATGAGTTAATTATTTGCCCCCTAAGTGGTGGTCTTAACTGTTCAAGTATATGGCTGTAGGACACAAAACACACCGTGTAACAAGACACTTAGAACAGTATAATTATGAGGATAGCAATCTACTGGGACGACTAACTACAAGTAGCCCATAATAGACTAATGCTTTCTTCTGCTGACAGTTAGGGGCTACAAAGCCCCTAAAATGGGTCTTCTGGCTTCTTGCACCACTGCTGGTCTGTTTTTCCACCAGTGGAGCTGTGATTTCATGTTGATTAGTTTCCAGTCCATACTAGGCCTCGCAGGGGTACTCCGGTTTCCTCCTGCTTTGACCAATGGGCTTGATTCTCTGACCGTGCTATATCGATTGATAATAGCGTATAATGATGTATTTCTCCATTTTGGTACATGTGCGTTTGTAACCCGGATAAAATAAAGTACCGTAATCTGGGTATACTCTTTCTTTGAACACAGTGGTCAAGATCAATTCAGGTGGATATGGTACTATAAAGGTCTGCAACACACTTTCCCCACTAAATTACATAATGCTAGCACCTGGTATTTCAGTTGGAGTGCCAGTGGTGTGGTAGTACACTGGTATAGCCGTCTTTATATCGGCTAGCAGAAAAGAACTGCGGGAAAGTCTAAAAAATCAATGCAAACTTTATTTGGTGGTGTGAAAGCATTTCAAAAGTTGAAAGCAGACAGCAATTGCTCAGCCATGTGCAGGCCATTTATTCTCAGTACAGAGTACATTGATGGCAAGGGAGCATTAATGAGGATAGTTTTACACTCAGCTTCTATTAATCATGGAACTGGACAGATGTAGGTCACGGTTTTAGTGCATCCATTTGGTCTTATGAGTATGGTAACTTTCTATAGAAAGATGCAGGTTTAAAGATCACTCGTAAGATGGTAATTAGGGATTTTATTGTCGGCGCTATTCATGTGATATTGGCAGGAAATGTTACACATGATGATTTTTTATTCATAGTCGTGTTAACAGGAGGCTGAAACTCCGGAATTTTCAAAACTCTGTGGGCGATCAGGGTTTTTGATCGCGTGGACGCATTCAGTGTTTTACACTCCGGAGTTTTAACGAGGGTTTTACCCTAAAAAACTTGGGGGTGAAGCTCAACCTCCGATAACACTCCGGAGTGTTTTGGAGTGTTGTGCCGTGGTAAAGCTTCGGGGGTGAGTGGTGACCTTGCAAGGTCATCTTTGTTGACAAATTCCTTGGAATATCACACGGGAAGTCCACAGCTTCCAGTATATTGACTTCCAGTCTACACTCGATATGAGAAGTGAGGAGAATGGTCAGGGGTATGATTCAAAACGGTTTTGGGCCATCGGGTGGACCCATTTGGAGTGAAGTAAAATAATTGGATTAAATTTTCACCTCCGGAGTTCAAACCCTTGGAATTTTTGCGACCGTGTGAACATGGCGCATGACACTTTACTGGCAGTAATCTTAACCCCCTGAGTACTCAATTCCCATCTTACAGCATTGCTGGTTGGCTAGTTACATCTATATCATTCAATAAACCAGTTGAAATGCAGCTTCTTAAATATTTAAGCTCTAGCCCCCTCCAGCATATCACCATTCTTAAACATTGTTGCCGATGTGGCTCAAATTCACTTACAAGGTGCAATGAGAGATTTCTAGGTCATCCATATTTCTGCATATGTCAGCTGATTTCATGTAGATTAGACACTCAATAGATTACTTAACTTTTATTTTGCTACAGGAACTAACTTAAACGCAAAAACTAAAATGCAATTTTAGAGGGCTTATATTTAAATTAGAAAACTAGCTGGATTTATTGCTCCTATACGAAATAAGAAATTTCACAATTTTACAGGTCTATCACAGGAGGGGGATATTTTTGATAGAAAGGTTCACATCAGTGCAAAAAATCAGTAAATTTTCACATTTTTTAGGGACACCCGCTATTATTGGAAATCTTCTTGTTGCAACCTGTAGTTCATTGTGACAATAACCTGGGAGACTTAAAGTACTAGGTCAAAATTGGGTTTGTTTTTATTTTCAGTGAAAAAAAAAAAATATTGAATAAACGGATGATCCAGATTACCTCTGTATAATAGGTTCAGAATCAGTATGAGGGTAATAGAAACTACTTCGATCCAGGAAATATGAAACTCTTTTTTCCAATAAACAAATACTGAGTGTAAAAGCATAATTATTGTACATATTGGAGTACTGATCATGGACATGAATATAACAGGACATGTTAACCATAGGATTATTCCCTTATGAGTTAAGGTAAAATTTTCGCGCTATACTTGTGATATCCCAATTTAAAGGATGAAGGCGTTTAGAATATTGGATGCCATCATTATGACACCATCTAAGATGGCCAAAACAAAAAAGTATCTTGTATTTGCATTCTGATTTAGAATGCGGTAATTTTGCTTTTTATCAACATAATTGTATAATTATTGTACTTATTCTTTGTATCATTTAAATAATTGCAGCCCTTTTGAAAAACACGTTTCAATCATAGGAGCCAAAGTCATCGCATGGTGATCGTCACGATGTGGTAAATTGTAACTTACGTCAAATCAGATGTCGTACGGGGGGGGGGGCGGGGTGGGGGGGGGGGCTGCCTCCTGTGGGGAATCTTGCCCCCTGCAAAAATAGTGATTTAACATATACTATACTAAACAAATTTTAATATATGCTTGACCACCAAAAAAAAATACATGTGCCCCCCCCTTTCCCCCGAAAAAAACAAACAAAAAACATTTTTTCTTGGTTATGCCACTGGACAAATGCGGCATGGATGATACAGTATAAACACGCCGGACAAATATTTGACTACCACCGTGTATTAATTGCTGCCAAGCATATCCATCTATTACCCCAGGAATGGCTGGGCAGAGATTTTTGAGTGTAAACCAATTCAACGTTCTTGGAACATGAATAAAACCACGCCCACTAATAAGAATAATGGTTGAGTGCATCTTTGATAGCATATATTTTAAGACAACATGAGTAGCACTGATAAAGTTTTTGCTTTTGCTTATTAGTGTCGGAAACCGAGCCAGTTACTTAACAACGGTCTTAAGCTGTTTTGGGGGATGGGCTGTCTTTACAGAATAATTGCAATATTACATCAAAAAACCAATAAACAAATTATGATAATAGGAAATCAAGCCTCATGTAGGAATGTGTCTTATCTAGGTGACCAGTGCAGATCACCAGTGTTGTGAAACTTTGGCCGCGGCATCTATGTCATTTTAAGCAACAATTGACCGCTAGATGACATTTTAAACTGCAGGGTCCATTTAACATTGAGAACAACCTCAGACTTGTTCATCACCTGTGTGCTAAAATTCAGCCCTCTACATCAAAGCACAATGAAAAGCATAGACAGGACAGCAGTATGCAAACTCTTGACTTTTTAGTAATATAGATCTTTTAGTTTTCTTAAGTGAAAATGATATGGCCATAGAAATTTGCTAGGTCTTGGTACACAAGTTCTCAAATGTATTAAACTACACTGTGTTGGTGATTTCTTTTCATCTTTACCTGTAGATGTTTTCCGGGCTGCTGGCAGAGGCTGGGACAGCATGATTAGACTCAAACGATCTAAAACACCAGGGGTAGGTACTACGTCAAATAATGTCCAAACTAGAGGAAAATACACCTGACAAAACATACAACTTGAGTTGTCCGCCGCTCCATGTACGGGTCAGATGTATAGAAATGTGCCGCACTCTCTCTCCTACATTTGCTTGTACTCAGTGATTAATCTGTGCTATCATTAGCTTATTAGCTTTGGCTCTATACTTTTTCATTGTAAGTTTTCAGTAAACACTATTCACAAGCTCCATTTTCTGTTTTTTGATTCTCAATGTATCGTGTGAGTTTGATGTACATCAATTAATAAAGTAGCTGCATCCATTCTTTTTTGTTGTCAGGCTGGAAGTAAGTTGGTCCCCTACAAGCTTTACCTTTTGACTGCAGAAGTACCAATGATGGTGTGCAAGTCATCACCTTGGTATTGAAAAGTTATAACTGACATTTTGTTAATTTTTGGAGATATGGTATTGTTAGATTTTCAATATTATATAAGCATTAAAGTGAATTTTTATGATTTCTGCTTTCTTTGACATCTAAAAATGTTCACATCTGGTGAAAAATTGTTGTTTTTCTTTTTTATCCCCTGGCTTGAAAAGCAGAAGGGGGTTTTGCAATAGCGTGCATGTCCGTATGTATGTTCCAGTTTGGTTAGGTTTTCGTTTTTCAGGTCTTTGAAAAGTTGAAGTCAGATTGATAAAACCGGACTTGGGGTTAAGGTGCAATAGGGGTCATGGACCAAGGTCAAAGGTCATCTGAGCTCATGTTCCATACTGCCATCTTGCCAGGGGGATCACGTACAAGTTTACTGACTGTATTTTTTTGGCTTGTGAAATTTAAAGGTCAATATCTCAAGATGACAAAAAATGTCAGTTAGAACTTTGTTATACTAAGGTGACGAAAGTGTTGAGAGACTACAGTCACTATAGCTGTACCTCAACTCCCAGAGCTTTTTGAAGTTTCCTTGCTGATGCTGATATTTGTCAATACAAATTGTGCTTTAACTCTGGAGGCAATACAGCATTGGACATTGTGTAATGGTTATCACTTGGTTGGCTATGAAAGTTGTTACTACAACATACCAACCCAATGACATTTTAAAAACTTTCATACCCAACCAAGTACCCAGACCAAGTAACAACCATTATACAACATCCAACCTTGTATTGACATTATTTCTTCTAACATGATCGCTGGGTTACTGTGCCCAGTGTCCTTGCAATTGAGTCTTGTCAGACATTTGTTAGATAAGTATAGTGAGCTATTCCATCATTTCTTCTAACATGATCGCTGGGTTACTGTGCCCAGTGTCCTTGCAATTGAGTCTTGTCAGACATTTGTTAGATAAGTATAGTGAGCTATTCCATCATGTGTGGAAGACTACACAAATCTTCAACAGGGTGGAGTAGATTTTAAGTGGACATGCTTAAGGCCAATGGAAGTTGATTCTTAGTTTCCTGTTGGAGATTTTTAAAAGGCGACGAGGTCCGATTTCATTATTCATTATTTACTGTCATTTCATTATTTACTGTCAATTCATTATTACATCTAAAGGCATCTTGAATACACTACTAACTTTATATTTGTTATATAAAACAAAGTTTACAAGTGCCTAAATAACAAAACAGGGGTATTTGCAGGATTATTTCTTCAAAACTTTAAAAATCAAATCAAGTATTTTTGTACCAAGTACTTATGACAATCGGGACAAAAATCTGGGGAAAATTCATTATTAATGGCATACTGTGACACCCCTCCCAAGGAAAGTGCTTAAAATGAACATAAAGGTATGCTTGAATATTTTTGAGCAACTAAAAATATGCTTTCATTATCAAGTTGTCAAGAAAAACATTTTTTTTCACAAAATAATGAAATATTTGCCACAGCGGCAAATCTGATGCGCGCTCCAACAGGAAACTAGAATCAAATTCCCTTGGCCTAATGTATAGTATCACCTAAGGTAGCTCCCATGCAATTTGGGTTTTCTTTACAAGGCAATTTGATCATTGGTATGGTTTGTGTCCTACAGTACTCAATTGATTGGGTCTTGTTATGTGCATCATTGTTAAGTATTTAAAAAAGAATATGATCCTGGTTAGGGACTGCTTCAAAACTCAACTGTCAGTTGACAACCAGTTTAGAAGAATAGACACTGGTTAAAAACCCAGTTGAAACCAGTTTTGAATCATCCACTTATGCATGCACATAGCCAGGATCCCACACCCTCAGGTGTGGATCCTGGGGATGACTTCCAAACACAAAAGGCAGGGGTCCAGGCTATAGTTTAAGCCCTGACGGGCGTCTCGCCCGGAAAATATGCATGTTTGCAATTTTGAGTCTGATTTCAATGGCCCTCCTTCTTTCGCCTTTTTTTTAGACACCCCGGCTGGCTAAGCTAAGCGATGTTATACCTCACTTTTTAGATTTTAACAGAAATCTGTATCTGGTTATGATTGATGCATTACTATGCCTATGTTTTAGGTTTTGTCACAACCTTTTGTACAATACAACGTTGATGTGGGCCGTGGTTTAGCAGCCTGGCCATTCATTGCAATTGAATTTACATATTCTCAAATTCTAGTGCAAAGGTGATCAGAGCTGCAGCCATTTATGTTCCCAGTGCTTATGCATTCAGGTCTTATTAACAATGCAACGTTGTGTGAACTCAAGTTTCATATGTTTATTATTGACCCAATTGTATATGAGCTTGGGTTAGATCGTCTGAATCTCTACATTTAGGTCTGACATTGCCCTCTGAATAGGACCTGGGCTACACTCAAGCATTTGCATCTTGCATATATGTGTGTGATACGGAACCCGCCACATGACGCAAAGGACAGTTTTGAAAAAAAATTAAAGAAAATAGCTAAAATCTGTATAGGCTACTTATTTTGTCGGAATTATAGGCGTAACTTTTGATGTGTGTATCAGAAGAAAGGACGTAAGCAGTTATGGAAACGTAATATTTTCAAAAATCTCAGTGTAGTAAAATCTAAAATATAAGGACATCGCCGGATAAGGAGAGAAGGAGGCCCTATATAATCATAATAGTTATATTTCACCAATTTTTGAGTTGGTGTTGACAACTAGTTTATCATGTACGCCAAGGTGTTTTTTATACCCAAATGCACTTGTATCAAGAAAAAAATGAGGGAAAGTCTGAGAAACTTCAGGGGCATGCCCTCTCCTGGCAAAAAGCAAAGCTTAGAGCATGCCGCCATTTCAATGACCATTTATTACTTATATGAAAAAACAGGAATTGTTGCATAGCTGCCATTTGTCGTGGAGGCTTGTAAGTGACGCCTATCGATCAAACCTTTTGTCGTTTATAAGCTTCAAAGAGGCTAACGAGGCAGCCCTTTATAACAATACCCAAATACCTCTTACGCTTATGTGCTAGTTTGGAATTATATAACCGTCTTCACACCAAGCAGCTGATTTGGAATACAACACAAGTGGCCCATGACCGCGCTAGTTATGCATGAGCAAGTTAATACACTATGAGCTAATAAAATTACAAATTCCATGGCGCAAGTGTTTAATAGCTTTCATCACCATTGATTGAGCAAATACTCCCCTTGTATTTAGTATTATCTATGATACCCAGGACATGCCTGAGGTCAGTTGTTGGTAATATGTGCTCATTCCCGCCTACTTGAACAAGAGCCCTTGGAGATTAGCATGCCTTTAAACATAGTGCAGTGATGTGGTATGGTTTTGTATGTAAAAAGTTTATAGTTGTTGGTTTTGGCAATTCATTAGTGTTCCGGCCCCCCAAGAAACACAAAATGCATAAAAAAAATGAGATATTTCACCCAAGACCAGAACGCCACTCACCATATACTGTTGACAAATAATATAGCGCGCATTCCTTGCAACGCGGCATTTGTGGTTCTTAGGGGGAAAGGGTTCAAATATGGAAATTTTTAATTACCATTGATGCCTGTATTATAACTTTACATAAACCGACTTGTTGGGGGAATTTATGTAAAGTGGGATTTTTTGATGAAAACCAGCAAAAGGTAAACTTTGAGCATGTAGCTTATTTGCAAAACTTTTCAAGTTCATCCGTTCTCCTGAAACATTAGAGGAGAACTTCATTCCTACCGGCGATGTTCTTTCCACCATGTGGCTGGTTTCCCAGATCGCATCACATAATCTGACACTTCAAGCACTCCATATCCATGTCGTTTTCTCAAGCTGATAAGTTGGAGCTGTTTCAGTTGGGGAGTCCCGAGCAGTGGCGTATCTTGGAGGGTGCTTTTGGGGTGCGCTCCCCGGGGCTCATGCCAAAAAAATGCAAAATCAGCTCTTCACGGCTTAGAGCCTTCCACACAGGGGTCCCCCTCAAAAACCAGGGTCTGGATAAGCCAGTGCCGAGCATGAGATACTGTGTTAACCCGTTCCTGTTGATTGGCTGATACTTTTTTATTGGCAACGTTTTGCAAAATCAACCAATCAGACGTCTCTCATGTCTTTGATATTTTTAGCATGAAAGAAAAACTCTTAGCTGACTAGATTTTTATCTAAGGTACAGTCTTCAAACTCGGTTAGCTGGTAATGACCCCATTGTGAGTCCTGGTGCTTTATTATGGAAACTGTAGTAAGTAACACCACATATTAGAATGAATGTTTCTCAGTATCCAGTAGTAAAGTCAAGAAAAACATCATCCAGTATTATGAGTCCAGATATGATTAAATTCCTTTTTTGTTACACACCACATAATTCTTGTAAATTTATGCCACTAAGTGACACAAGTTTATTGTTTTTCAATAATGGATTGAATTATGACCCATCTAAGTTGATATTTATTATATACAAAACATGTTCACCTATTAATTGTAAAAAAAATGAATGAAAATTAGTTCCCTGAGGAAAGTTGAGGTAATTTATTTGTCCTTGAGTACATATATAGCAGATACAAAGACGGGGGCAGTGTTTGAGCCCATACCGCCTGCTTTGCTACATATATGAATTAAGTTGTCTATCATAAAGCTGACTCAAAGAATTCCTTGAATTGGTCATGGTATTTGATATTCGATGATTGGATTTTGAATTCCTTTCATTGAATACAAGAGACACTGTCTAACATTTTCAGTACATCAAGTTTTACTCTATTTGCCATATATCAGATATTAAAAAACAGAAAAATGCAAAGTTAGTCTATGCAGTTTTTTTCCTATGAAGTGGAATTGAAAACAAAATTAACAGGGAAATATCTGCAAAAACATCCTTTATTCACCCGTCACATAGAACATGTATAAGGAGTCTTGCCAAATTGTATTTCCATTACGCCTATGCCAGACACCCAATTCCATGGGAGCTATGTTGCAGGCATACCAATATATAGGAATGCACTTGAAGATAGGTAATGAAGTTTGAAAAACATCGTAGAATAGAATAAACTGAAACTGTTGTCTGAAAGGTTGAGTGGGTTAGACGTTTGTCTGATTGTGGGAGGGTGGACAATTCAACAGGGGGATTCTCAATGAAGGGACTTCTTCTTATTCTGCGATATTGTGATAACCGCGAGTCTCAGATGTTCTATTTGATATTGAGGTTTCAGTCGTGTTTGTAGCATCTGTGGAGTTCTGTCCAAACGTAGTGGAGGGTAACTTGGGAGATTGGCAAAAGATCCAACAAGCAAGATGCTTACTTGTCCATAAGATATCTGTCTTATGGTGTGAAGACAGTGCTGGTTTGTAATATCAAGATGACCAAAATTTTTACGTTTCAGCAACCTTTTGAGGTTGGAAAGTAGTTGGGCTTTCAGCATGTGAAGACTATTCAGACTTTAGTACTCTAATATGTGCTAATCAATCATTTCTGAATTTTATTAAGAACATTTAGATATTAATAACATACAAAATAACAAACTCTTCAAAGTTTGTGCGTTTTGAATGGTACCATTACAAGGCTAAACAAACTTCATATCCAGTTTTTAAGTCATTTAAGAAAAAGAAAATAGCAAGATGAGATTTTGCTAATCACTTGTGCCGGAGAGCGTGCGGTAGTGGTTAGGTTTGCTTGCCTATGGCGCAAATATACCAAACAAAATCCCGGGTTTCGAATCCCGGTGGGGTCACTTACTGGGATTTACTTCGGGTGTGCTCAATTCTGGATTTTAAGTTGTATACGAGGCTATTGATTAGATACAGAATACAGTTCTCTCCATGGTCAATTGGAATTGGGCAAATGAATAATGAAAGTATCCCATCCTTCAGAGGGGTCATTAAGCTGTCGGTCCCGTGTAAAGAGAAGTCACACCTGTTACATGTACATCGCAGTCCGTGTCGCATAAGAGTAGGGGTTTGTGATGTGTAAACCCTGACTGTTCCAATCCGCGCCCCAGTTCCCCCAAAAAAAAAAACGGAAATTGGTAGGAAGTCCGTTATCATAGATTACACGCGTGACCCGAATCAGCTTACACAGTTGAACAAATCCTGACACCCCCACAAGCCATTACGAATGACTTGTGGACACGAACGAACGAACGAACTTTTTCCTCAGGATGGATGACTATCTTCCCCACAAGCTGACAAGACAACAGAAAATGTATTCTGATTTGTATTTTTTTAATCTGTCCTTTTTAACCACTGTTATAAAGTAAGTTGTTAAGTGGAATGGAATTCATCAAAATCAAAATAAAGTTGTGAACCCCCCTCCCCCCAAAAATAATAAATCATTAAAATGATTTATTTGTTTATGTCTGTGGAAATGTTTGATATTGTAAATAACCATGAAATACAATGTGACACACTTGTGATGAGGTTGTCATTAAATCTAATGCCTGCCTTAAGGGCTTGTCCCCTCTGACTTGCCTTAAACGTTTAGATTTTTATATTATCTGGAAACCGTTAGCTACTAGTAACCCATGTGTACCAAATCTATGTGCAAATTGGTTGAATCTGTAAAAAAAATTGCATGTTATATTTTCTGTCCATAAACGGACAGAAATTACAGCCAGGGTATAGGGGACCATGAGAAACAAGCAATTGCTCATAAACACCAAAACCACAAGATCGGAATCAACTAAATTTTAGGAATAAGATTTGATAAGAATATAGTTAACCATGAATAAAACAGAAGTTGATGGGAATCCACAAAAGTACCTTAATCAGATCTTACAGTGGTGTTGGTGATCGTGGATGAATTAGCACTATTTATTAGCCACATGTCGCTTTAACTTAAAAGTATCTTGATTGTTATGAATCTTTATACGAACTCTTCTACCCAGGTGAATGGTCATTCAATTACTCTTCTTATGCAGGCAGTCTGTAGTAAATAATATGCCAATCTGTGTTGCAGTAGGTATATCTTCGCTCATCATTTGATAAAGTTCATTGCTGCGAAACCCTTAGATGGTGGAAAGAGAAAGAATTTTCTGATGATTTGTTAATGCTAGGCCGGATATCTGTACATGGTTGTGCAAAGAGGGTCGAAGTTCAATAAGGCTGCCATATGTACATCTGTTGTGCTGCCCCATTTTTTTTGTTATATTATGTTTTTAGAATAACTTGAATTGTATCTTCCTTGGTTAGTGGCTCTTGAATGGTTCTTCAGGTGACACAGGGGGGGGTCGCCTGATTTGAAGAAGAACCATTTCAAGAGCCACTGACTGAAAAAGACTTGGCATAATAGTAGGTTTGATAAGATTTCTAACAAATGGGCCAGCTATTGCACTTACGACCTTTTCTTAAACTCACATGACGATATGTGCATTTGTGTGTCTCAATGCACAGATCAATCCTTGAGAAGGATTTCAATTATCAGCTGCAGGCTTTTTGGGTTCGCACTTTGATTTTTTGACTTCATTAGGTAGTGAACGGTGTATTTAGTGATCCTTAGCACATTTATTTGGTTTATGATTCACTAGCTATGCGCAAGAAAAGGTTATTACAAAATTCAGTTTATTCGGATGTTGGTTTGATGTTATGGAGCGAATTAGTTGTATGGACTTCCCCAAGGATTACTGGTTGTTAAGTTCTGTCCGTTTACGGACAGAAAATACAAAATACGAATTTCTTCTAAGTAGGTCGGAATTTGCTTGTAGAAAATAGGCAACAACTATACTTGAGCCAATGGTTCAAATGATAAAAAATCTCAATTCTTTGATGGTAAATTGCGGCCGAGACTGGGGATATGGAAATGGCCCCTTTAAAGGGAGGTTTTTCCACGTGACCATGGAGGCGTATATTATGCCCTGGTAGATGTACGGCCGTACGTGGATGGAAGGTGTTTGTTACTATTACGTGTGAAGACTTTGATGGAAATAAGCATGCTACGACTAAGTGACCCTGACGCTACTTTATTTGGTCCCGTTTGTGACTAATGACCCTTCCGTAACAGGTCATAACCCCGGATTGACCTTGCCCATATGAACTGGAAGTTGAGCTTAAATACGGTTGCCGCAAAATAGTTCGGCACACCACCTGTATGGATATGAAAAAAACACTACTGTCCATTCAATTAGCTTAGACCCTCGGTTTTAAATTAAGATTAGAGAAGGTGGAGGTGTCGGGTAAAAAAATCGTGTGAAAGAAAAGTTTGTATCCACCAAATTACCCAACAGGATTTTTAAATTTCAAAACATAAGGATGAAATTTTACCTTACAAATCTATTGAAAATTTGACCCTTTTCCCCTCAAATATGTTGCAAATGATAGGTCCAATGTCTGGTAGCATTAACAAATGACGTTGATGAGGTGGTCTTTGGTATTATACATACGAGGTAGGATTAAGCGACTATAGATGTAGCGCTACCCACTGACATCAATTCGGAACAAATGTGGGCCCTTTCGATAGACATGGGCTTTGAATTTCGGAAAGTGAATGACAACAGGTAAAAAAATATTACATGTTTTTTTACTTTATAAACGAGTTAATTTCATTCTCATATTTGTTGGTGTATTTATTTACCCTCCTTAAACTTACAATGTAAAGAGGAGTGATACGATATATTCCGCCTATTTTATGGGAAAATGCCATTTTCCCAACTCCGGACTTGATGACGTCAGTGTGACGCCATACTAGGTATGATGGTACTTATTTTTGTATCAATGGAAGAGGAGGACCATAGCATCCACTGTATCAAAATCATAAGCATCGGGGCCTTGATAACCAATTTCGAGGGGGAGTGGTAACCCCGCCCTTGATAACCCGTGTTACAAAAAAAAAAGCTGGAAGACGAGGTTAGTCCTAAACCAAGAGTGTTTTTGTTCATATCGTCAGTAGATGGCCAAAAACTACATGCAAAAAGAAAGTTTATCCAGATCAGACAACAGTATGTCATTGCGGCGATATTGCTATCTTCAGTTTAGATAGAATGAGGTAAGCCTATATATGAGATTGCAAGATGTTGTCTTACAAGAAATAGTTAAATGTACATAATATAAAACTTGTTGTTATGATTAGGACTCCCAATAAATATGCAAAAACATTTTTACCGATTGAATTACCCAGTGAAGCCCGTAGAATACTAGACCTGTAAGTTGAAGATCAAAGAATTATTTAACCTGTTCCAACATCATAATCATGAATGTAAATTGGTTTCTAATAACAATTTATGTGTGTTTTGCCAGGAATAAAATTACATGACAAAACTTGTTCATGATATCGATAATGACGCGATGCAGATTTTTACACACCTATCTTTAAATGGAACATTCTGAAAAGTTTAGGCCCATTTCGAATATCGCTGGTGGTTCCGATATATTGCGTTGCTTGGCCCAAAAATCGCAGAAGAAAGAAAGGAAATTGAATAGAATTGGGATGGTGGAAAAAATAGCTTTGCAGCATTTTTCAACCTTCAATATCTTGTTGGGTAATTCTAAGATGAAATACCAATTTTTCTTTCACAATTTGTTTCCGACACAATACCTACTAAATATTATTTTAAACATGAGGTCTAAAGCTAATTTGAATGGACAGTAGCCGTGGTCAAGTGGTCAACCCGTATTTTCCAGTAATTGTCTGATCGTTCTTAAAGATCATGGTTTTTGTTTTCTAAATAGTAGTAGCAATTATAGAAGACAACCTCAAAAAGCTGCTGGCACTCCTTGGGGTTCTCACCCTGTTCTAAATTGTTGAAATTACTCACAAGTTCACGGAGTTGATAATACAAAATTCTTTACAGAAGAAAATCTAAACAGGTAATGGACCTTTGTGATTTGACAGTTTGATAGTTTAAAATGGTTTGCAAATATCACGAAATATCTACTCCCCCCACATGGATTACTCCCATCCATATATAACTATCACTCATTTTGTATGGGTAAAAAGTGGTATCATTTCATATGAAGTTAATTGCCAAAATTAAAAGGAATACCAATAGAACCAAAATATTTTGGTAGTTGTTTTTGTTTTTCCTCAGAGTTCGCTCTTCATGACCTACCAAACATTGAAAAAAACATGTACCCTTGGCAGATTCGAAACTGGGCCGATTTTGTGTTTTCAGATATTTTTGGCATTATTTGCCATTTTTTGTTAAACACATGCAGGAATAGGGGGGTTTTGACGATGCTCGATTTGAATTGCGTGATGATTTTCCTACAAAAAAGTGATACCAAATGCTAAAACAGAGAACATGTACAGTGCCTTCATTTTGTCTACTATCAAAATGATGGCCGGGTGCAGTAACTGCTGGTAGATACGTGGTCGCTGGGTCTACTCTGGTTACTCTATAAAGCATACCGCCTTCTATCTAGAGTGGGCAAGACAGGGTAGCAGTAGGGGGGTAGCCCAATATGTGCTGTGCAGTAGCTGCCGTAATAACACAATGTGTGGCTGACTGTATGGCTACCATGCAAGTAAGAATCGGCCATGATAACTCTTGAGTTAAGTTATTAAGTACATGTATAATAAAAACTATCCAGCTGGGTGTGCATGTTTTTTCTGGGGAAAAAAGAGAAAAGCGATTAAAAACTGCAATTGACCCAGAGTACTTTGAAGCATCATAATCCGAAACAAAAAATAAGCAAGGATCTGATGTCAAAATTGTTGATAAAAAGGCTTATTTCTTCATATATTATCCCCTGGCTGGTTGATATTGTTTGGAATATCATATGCATTCCACTGAGCATACATGTTACATTCATCATCATCTTCTAGAGCCACAATCAAAATTCCATTTACAACACCAGGCCAGTACCCTTTATCTATTCACCAGGGTAAAGTTTGCTAGAACAATTACCAACACAACGGCAAAAAATATAATATTTTTGGAAAATTGGGCGGGGGTACTATTCCAAAAACTGTGCTGTGATGCGTTAAAATCATTCTAACACAAAATATGGCCCAAAAAAGTCCAGTTTTTACTTATTTTTGGATAGATGCACAGCAAAACCCGGCTTATGAAATGCCAATATCTGGATTGTTGGTATGTACGTATGTGTGGTGTCTGGATACAAAAAAAGGTCAACATTTTGCCATAAACCTTGTTCCAGATGAGCTGGAGTAGTCAAACTTAAGTATGTGGTAGGAGGGGACAAGCCCCTACTAATCAGTAATAATTCATTACCCCCAGGGTCCTTAGAAGAGCTTGATGTCTCACTTGGAGTGAATTTTGAAAAAATGGACGGTTTTGTTTTATTATGATTCATAATAATAATAATCAGTTTTTATATAGTGATTATCACCCAACACAGTCTCAAAGTGCTGTGCTTATTATTACACAGATATCAGAAATTAGGTCACATCATTTGACTTCACTTCTATATAGAGGCTGCTGGCCAAGTGCACATTCATATCAGCATTAGATTGAATATTTCTTCCCCTTAACAGCTCCCAAGATTTTGGGTGGGGTCAACGAGGCAAATGAGGGGGCAATCTTACCCAGGGACACAAAAAACACACTTTTACTGCAGGCCCAGGATCAAACTCACGATTTACAGTGGGTGCTATGTCATGGTCATGCGCATTTTATCTGTTACGCCACACATGCTCCCGTATATCTATACCCATGGATTTAAATTGGATTGTGTAAAAAACTTTATTACACAAATCCGCTTAAAATTAATGAACCAATGTCTGTTGTGTATGTAACAAGTAATTTGTTGTGCACTTCCAAATTGTAATCGACATTAGCAGGGGTCGGACTGCTCTGCTCGATTTGGGACCTCTGGGATTTCAAACGGTTTTATACTTTAGGGAATTCTACGTGTATTTCTACAGCAGCCCCTCGGTCCGAGTGAATTCAAAAAATCACCTCTTAACCTTTGTTCAAAAGATCTTAGTAATATGAGATTGTGTCAAAGCCAAAAATGAGTCCACATAACGGTCATATCGTAACCTGTTATAAGCGTCAGTCAATCTTTGTCGATGTGTGCGGGAGGAGCGCCCCTTCCGACCATGTACCGTAAGTCGTAACGTTTAGGTAATGCCGGAGTTGTTGCCGATTGAATTCAAAATTGATGTTGGCATGGCCTACCCCCAAAAAGCTAACTATGATTTTGGGATGATGGAGGGACAAGGTTAGGGTAAGCGTTCATGATTGGAACCAGGAGGGACACTAACATTTTTATGTGATGCATGTGAGGCCATTCAGACAGGGCAAAAGTACTGTAGGGTGGTGAATAATATGGCCAAGTATTTTAGGTTTATTTCACAAGTAAGGTTGTTTGAATAAATCGCGACCAAAATTGGAGTGTCAGAATTCATTGGGTGGGTAATTATTAACTGCAGCAGTAGGTTGGCAAATACACCACTGGGCGTTAGCATGGAGGATTTGTTGGCATTAAATCAGAATAATGATAGAGGAACTAGGAATTTTTTCACACCTACTTTTGTGAAGCATTCATGTTTATTCCGTGCACCATTGCATTCATGCTTGCCAATGAATCTCTAGGAAAGCAACCAACCACTTTCCTGTTGTGTTTACGTCTTCGCAAATGAGCCTCTTTGTAAACGAGCCTTTACACCGGAGTAGGTATACTTTCGGCTCGTTTATATGCATTTTGTGAGCAAAACAAAGCAAGAAAGCAAAAACGAAGTTAATTGACTCTAAATTCCTTTCAGAGGAAACACTCAGACTACTCTCTGTTTCTCTCGCTTTGTAACATTAAATTTGGTTTTTTTTACTCCACTGCCTGCATTTTTCCAGTTAAGTATTTGGCCAAAAGTATTATTATGAAATACCGTCACTGCTCACAAAACCACGGTTTGGGTATTATTTTTTGTATGGCTATACCAAACCCAACAACAAAACTATTCTATTGTGTAACATAAATATTTGGGTTTTTACTTAATGCCGGTGTTTTTAACACAGTAATGGTATTTGCCCAAATGTATGTTGTGAAATTTTACACATCACCTGCTCACAAAACACGGATGGGTCAAGTTTTTTTATAAGGCTAAAAAACAACAAAACTAAAGGTGTTGTATTTCAAAGCACTGTTTACCTTTAAAAGCACACTATATCGGATTGTGATCACCAATAATAGGGCTGTGATCTCTTTGGCCTTCTGTTATTCCATCCCTGGATCCGATCAAACAGTGATTATTTATACATATAAGATTGAAAAGTTAGATTTGAAAAGTGAAAAAAAGGGGGTACAATATTGGATCAAAAGTTTAAATCAGCTCTTTCTTGGAGTCAATAAATAAACTTCATGAATTGTTGAAGGAAATTTTGGATGAGATTTCTCTAACTTTATCATTCAGCTACCTACTGATAGGATATTTACTTTATGGTAATTAAAGGGTCACCAGCTCAAACCCAGGATAGCCACTCGCGTGGATTTCATCGGGTACTATATTATGGAATTTACATTTTTATAAGACTGATTAAAACTAGAGTTTGTTCTAATGTGGTTTATTGGAACCTTGGGAAAATACAAACCATAAAAATATCCGTCCTTCAGAGGGCTAGGTGATGTTAAGCTGTCGGTCCCATGCTACACAGAGTCGTACCTGTACATGACTATAACAGTCAGTTTTTGAATAAGAGTAGGATGATACCCCCAAATGATTGTTCCAAGCTCTCCTGATCAGTTTTGAGGGATAGTAGAGGTGGTTGATGAGATACTACATACTAATACTAGTTCCGATTATGCCTGTCGTGCTCTGTACTTGATATATAGCCTGACACTTTAATCATGTGGTGGGGGGTATGATCCCGAGGGCCAGTCATTAAGTTTAATAAAAAACAAAAAAGACAAATTTAGTAATTTACTTTCAGTTTGCCACCACTTAATTATAGGAATGCTAATCCTGATTGTTAAAAATAACCTATATCTCAAAGTGTCAATCGAATGGCTGAGATCGAACGTTCTTCCAAAAATATTACCAAAAACTTTCGTTTTGATATTATTTCCCCCTTGCATATTTTATTTCAAACATATGTTTATTCGTAATTGTACCCATATCGACTCATTAAAGCCGACTACAGCCGACCATTAGGAAGTAACCTCAAATTAGACGTTGTACAAAAATCAAAGTTACAGGGAATTCAAATTACAAATAAGTAATGTTTAATTTTCTGGTATTCATTCATTTTCTTAAACTATTCACTTCCCCTTTGCATACTATGATTCTTGCAACTTTTAGTTGTGTCGCCTGCCCTAAGGCAGGACGAAACAATGGGGATCACTTGTCCACGTTGATGTCTGTTGTTGATGTCGGTTGTTGAGGTATGTTGTTGATGAGATGTCTGTTCGTGAAAAAGGGTTAACCATTTGCAGGAATATCCTCATAATTTGATGGATTAAACCAAAACTGGGGTCACAGGTGCAACATAGACATCCCCATTGTTGATGAGATCAAAGGTGATCATAAGGCCAAGTCAAAGGTAACGGTGAGGTAAAGGTGTAAAATAGACTGAAAAATGTTAAAAATTGACCTCATTTGAAAAGTTTGAAGTTCAATTGGAACCAAACTTGAATATAGGTGCAACACTGGGATCCCTCATTTGTTGATTGGGCAGGTTCAAAGGTCGCATACCAATGTCAAAGGTCATGTGCGGGCAAGTTGTAAAAGAGGAAATGCTAAATGGAAAAATTGACATATTGAAAGTGAAGTTCCAATTGGAACCAAAACGTGAATCATAGGTGCAACATGAGATCCCTAATTTGTTGATGAGTCAGAAGGCACATGTCAAGGTCAAAGGTATGTTAGGCCTGTCATTCATTAACCGCGACGGGCAGGCGACACAAGCGGTTCGAGAGGACGATTGATTTTTTTTGTGGCATACCTTATGTCAAAGGTCACATGCCAAGGTCCAAGGTCATGTGAGGTCAAGTTGTAAAATAGGTGAAAATGAAAATTGACCTCATTTGAAAAGTGAAGTCCATTGAACCAAACTGAATCAATAGGTGCAACATGAGATCCACCATTTGTGAATGAGGGTCAAAGGTCGCCATGTCAAGTTCAAAGGTGATTTAGTTAGGCCTTCATTCACTAAACGCCGGACGGCAGGACCACAAGCAGTCCGAGGCCGATGGATTTTTTGTGCAGACCTCTATACAAAGAAACCCGATCATGCCTACAATTTGGTAAAATTAACCCTTCCGTCGCGGTGGGTTAGAGGGTGGTGGTGAGATTCTGTATAGGTTATAAGATGTTAGTTAAGTCAGAGGTTTTAATTATGGCTTCCAAAATGGTCACATCTCCAAAACAACACTGACCATAAGACTAGCTTGTTTGTATCATTGGAATGAATTTTACATGCCATTCTGAATAGAGAGATGACAATGCATATTTTTTAAATAAAAATGAGTACAAATTTTGATATCTGAATGAATCTAAGCATTGCAGGCCCCAAAGAGTGTTAAAGCAATAATGCCCACATTTTTGAAGAGCAACCCAATTTTCAAACGTTGATATTTTGGCCACAGTTTACGTTCGGTTAAATTGTCGAGGCAAACTATACTGCGAACAAGAATGCTAAGCACTTGGTTTATTACATACAATAAGCGATTTTGTAATTAGAATTGGATCCCAGATTGGACTAATGGACGTTTATGTCCGTCCATGATGAATAGTGCCACCTCGAGAAGATAACCTCTTAATTCACTTGCCATGAACCAATAAAACAACTAATGGATGAGCGTAACACGTAAATGGCGCTATTTCTCGGCTATTCACATTGGAAGGCGTTCCAGCCGCTAGTTGACTTATTTATCGTCGGGATCCCCGAGAATGTAGTTAGTATAGTTAAAATCCAAAAGTTTTAAATCGGTTTGTTCCCCCGCAAAACGGGGGGGGGGAGGTGCCGAGGATTCACCTCACATCGTCGCAATCGCCCTTACTCCCTCCTGTCCACGCGACCGATTCAAAGCATCCCCCATCCTCAACCACCAAACCCTCGACTCTCCTCTTCCAACTTGCTTCTCCAGTCTCTTTGGTCGGCCTCTCTTCCTCAAACCCCCACCTCAAACTCAAAAGCCCTTTTGTGGGCCGCCCAGCTATAGCTGGCAGCAGGACCACTTAGGCAAAAGTTGTGCGTGGTATGCGTTGTATATGTGTGTTCCGGTGGATGCCGTGTGTGTAAAATTGTGAAGTTTTTTTTTTAATTGACCCTCAATGAAAAGTTAACTTCAATTGGAACAAACTCTGTTCATAGGTGCACCATGGGATCCCTCCTATGTTGATGCGGTTCAAAGGTCATGTAGAAAGGTCAAGGTCATGTGAGGTCAAGTTGAAAATGAAAAAGGCTAAAAATGTAAAATTGTCTAAATTAAAAATTGAATTCAATTGGAACCAAAACTTTTGTCATAGGTGCACCATGCGACACCTCATAGTTGATGCAGATCAAAGGGTCAGTGGCCAGGGTCAAGGGCATGGGGCGGCCACAGCTTATATTCTTGAATATATAGCGAGCACGAAAGCCCGAAGAGAGGAAAGAAACCGAGACAAATTCTAGTTAAAACATGCTCCTCATCCTTCTCAGCACGTTCCCATACCAACGTACGCTATTCGCCTTCGGCCAGTCGGTAAGCCGGCCTCCTTCCAAACCCCCAACATCTGCAAATAATTATTCTAATACCACCCCCCCACCAAAAATTCCTTGTTTGTGACACACAAGACATTTTCGAGCTAACCATTAAAAGGTTATAGTTAACCAGTTACCAATGCAAACCGTGTAAAATCTCAATTTTTTTGAACAGGAAAAAATTGGGGCGCGTGCGGCTTCAAAAAAGTGTGTGCTAAATATGGCTTAATGAAGTTGCAAAGAAGTTGATTTTCTCAGTACATTAATAACTGCAGAAATATGCTATTACGAGGTCTGTTTTCTTTTTGCATGTTCTTTTGGATGAAATATGTCTGTATTGATTACAGTAAGGGGTTTCCCTTCTAAAACATGGCAGGATAATATGATTTACTGGATTCTAGGAATGTTTCTTTTTAGAAAAATATGTAATGGGTGCATAGTGTTGCATAGGTTAAGATTGCGGTAGTCAAATTACACATGTGGTTTAATATGGCTGCCAATGATGTAGTCATGTTACCAAATGATCACAGAAGTTGATGAGAGTAGTGTCATTATTGGCAGGCCTTGGTCCCGGGTCTAGGTACTGCCCATGCATGCACTTGGCATTGATATTTCCATATGTTCGTCTTATTAAACGATCAATCAAGAAACCGGTAAATGTAGTAGGCAATGTGATCAATGATAAACAAATGGCCAATTTAATCAAGCAAGGCCTGTAAGGATATCTAATAAGTCACATCTGTAAGTCTGTTCACTTTCAGATGGAGCAGGACTACAGATAAAGTGTGTTGAGTTAAAATAACAGTGTACTAGGAAACTAAAGTTATAATACAATCCATATGTAAACTGCTATGGTAGCTATAGTACATTAACTAGAAGGTAGAACATGACCTCAGATAAAATATGCTGAGCTAACACTTTAGGACTAAGGACATAGTACACGGTAGCTATAATGTATTGTACCAAAACTTGGGAGTCTCACCTCTCACAACATTATTATAGCATGTACATGATAAATTATTGGGTAATCTTCAAGTTTATGCTGAACAGCATATGGTGTAGTTGAAAATATGCATAAGGCTATCTCATATAGCCAGGAGTGGTAATTTGAACAGGCTAGAGGGGCCCAGGGGCAGTGAATCAATGAAGGGTTCAGGGGTTGAACTGCCCAGAACTTAAGAGTTTGAACATTATTTAAGGTTTAAAATTGCAAATTGATGCTGTATACATTGCGGTTTCTTTTTTCTTATACCCACTGGTGGATGAAAGACACTCTCTAAATGTAAATGAGTGAAAATTTCACTTCCCAAAAGAGTGAAACTCTTGTAAACTACTCCAAAATGAGTGGTTTGTACTTAAAAAGAGCGAATTTCCACTCAAAAGAGTGAAAAATCACTCAAAAAAGAGGGGATTTCCACTCGTTTGAGGAGCTAAATGAAGGACAACTTTTTGAGGAGTTAGATGTAGGACAACACAAAACGAGTGGAAATCTATATACTATTATTGGAGTGATTTTCACTCTTTTTGAGTGGAAATTCGCTTTTTTTTAAGTACAAACCACTTATTTTGGAGTGGTTTACAAGAGTTTCACTCTTTTGGGGAGTGAAATTTTCAATCGTTTACATTTAGAGAGTGGGGCACTCATTGAGAATGTGATTCACAGTCTGTGATGGAGAGCCACATTGGCAGGCTGGAGATGGTCACAGCCCCATCTGTACATATTGCTGTGCAAATCCTATTCAAGGTGACCCATTCCTTACTTGGAAGGTTGCTACCAGGTGGGAGTTCTGTCATGGATGTGATAGTGAATTGGTCTGGTCTTGGAGTATCTAGCCAGGCAGTGTTCCATATCTGTAGAATGTTGAATGGAGAGCTGGAGAGTTTAGCAGCATGCCGACAGAAAGGTCGAAGAGAGCGCAGTCTCTGTCTGCGGAGCTGGTGTGATTCTTTAACAATATTATGCAACAGGTGCTTGTTGTCCAACAGAGCCTTGTTCACCAATTTATGTATTTGAGAGTTAATAAATTGCATTTGGACTTATGGGGTTGGTCTACTCTATATGGCAGTTGGAGGTTGTCCTCTTGTATGGACCTTTTTGTTATGTTTTTTTTGTTAGGCCTACCTGGACAATGTTCAAAGCTGTATCATAGCATTTACAATACTAATTAAAAATAGGTTGCAATTATTGTTCAATTTTTAATTGTTGAAAATCAAGCGGGTAGCCAGCCCGGTGGTTTCGAGGGGCAATTTCCCGGTAAGTGCAATAAATGTCCCGATCACAAGTAAAAATTTTCCGGTCGTAGGGCAAAAGAATCCGAAAAAGGGCTGATTTAACATGAATATCCGTGTTTTATTTCCCGATTTCCCCTCAAAAAAATTTTCAGAGGGGGCACTCTGCCCCCCTCGCCCCACCTGGCTATGCCACTGATTGAAATCATTGCATGGTGTTTTACATGACAATACAGTGCCACAAGAGGGTCATCAGTACCTGTCATGCATGTGAAATAACACCCAAAACACCGTAGTATATAATGTAATATTTTCAAAATATTAGGTGACCATGGAAATAGGGGCACGTGTGGTGCAGTTGGATCAGCGTTCGCCTCATAAGCATAAGGTTGTGGGTTCAAGCCCCGCTGTCGCCAATGTGTTGTGCACTTGGGCAAGGCACTTTACCTCGCTTGCCTCTCTCTCCACCCAGGAGTATAAATGGGTACCAGCATATGCTGCACATCTCTCTTAATTCCTTAGATTTATTTTTAAGTCTAACACAGGCGCGGATCCAGGGAGGGGGCACGCGCCTCCCGGTAATTCTGCAAATTCTTGCAAAATCAGCCCATTTTGAGCTATTTTGGAGCAGTTACAGCCTTTCAGCCCCCCAGTAATTTTGACGTTTTTCAAATCCTGGATCCGCCCCTGTAACGAGACTGAAATTAGTGACAAAACCTTTTTTGGACTTAAAAATTTAAATCTGTGTAAAAGGCTTACTTAAAATAAGTCCTTTTGATTTGAAAATAAACCTTTAAATGAGTTTATAAAAACATTTAAAGGTTTATATTTGAATCTAAAGGAATTGTTTTTAAATCCAAAAAGGTTTTGTCACTAATTACAGTCACCTTAGACTTAAAAATAAAATCTAAGGAATTAAGAGAGAGATGGGAATGTGGAACTGTGAGATGAATTTTAATGGAACTTGTGCATGCATCAACTGCAATTTTGGATCAGTGGTTATTTAGTTCATCTGGTGGAGAGAAAGAAAGAGAGAGCGAGAGAGAGAGAGAGAGAGAGAGAGAGAGAGAGAGAGAGAGAGAGAGAGAGAGAGAGAGTGAGTGAGTGAGTGAGTGAGAGAGAGAGAGAGCGAGAGAGATATGACCCCAAGTTGGGCAAAATGTCTGTCAAATAAAATAATATTCCTACATTTTGTGTAAAATGTTGGCAATGATCTTTTAGTTGATAACAGCAAAATAGTAAGAAACTCTGAATTGCTATATCAGAAAAACTATGCCTGAATTTGACTCAAATTCAAGACTAAAATCTGTGTACTCTAGTAGCTCATGGTGGTTTTGTATGCAATATATGTCCAGGGCTAAACTCTTCAGGAATCCACTAATTGAAGGTCCAGGAACAATATTTGGTTGGTAACATAATTCCCACTGACGCCGAAAATGCTGAAATAGCCACGCCCCTTTTTGGCGGGGTCACGCCCCTTTTGAGCGAAGTACTACTGACTGTATCTACCGAACCGTTGGACCTATGAGGTTGAGAGACCACTCAAAGTGTGCGGAATGGCCACATAATGGGGTGGCAGTAATACATATTTATATCCAAAGAAAAGTAAGTTTTTAAGATAATTGTCAAAAACGGTTCACCATATCGGCACTATACAATATGAAGGAATTCATAAGGTTTTCCATGCCAAAACAGTAAGAGAGTTCACCATACACCTTGGATTTTGCTCTATCTCTCCTCAGGGATATTTTTGGTATACTAAGGTAGGTCCCAAATAGAAATTCATATTCTTTCCGTTCTCAAATTGCAGCCCGGCAAATGTTGTGACTTTGAGCAAAATTGGGTCTATAGGTGAAAACCGTGCATTTGGTACGTGTTGTTATACGTGTATTTGCTCCCCAACTCAATCAGTTATGACGTTTGTTTTGCACAGAGTTATTGACCATTTGGATTCAACGGGGATTATAATCTGCATTTTAATGTTACTCGTTCATTTTATGGGGGGGGTCAAAATGGTCCATCGTAAAGTGAAAATATATTGTTTTCCATTTTATAGGACTTAAGTTAAGTTAAGTTAAAGACGTATCAGCAGCAAGTTTAATGCTTCTGAAGGCTTTCAATGATCTAAAAGCACTAACGGCATGTTTGCTGACATGAACAGACAAAAAAGAAGATCCCCAACCCCCTGGTATGCATGGAAAAAACAAACTAAAAAATCAAAAGAACAGAAAAAAATAAAAAAGTGTATTTTTCATTTTGTAGGGCCGAATGGCAAGGGTAAAAGCGGCTTAATGTCCACATTCAGGGGGGGGGGTCATAGTAATACATTTTTAATATCCAAAAGTCAAAGTTTTTAGATAATTGTCAAAACCTTATTTCACCATATAGCGCACGATACAATTATGAATGAATCATAAGGTTTGCATGCCAAAACAGGAAGGGAGTTCTCCATAGACCTTGGATTTTGCTGTAACTCTCCCCAATGATAATATATTGTTAGGGTAATTAAGGTATGTCACAAACAGAACAATCATATTCCTCAAACGGTAGCCCGTAAAAGTTGTGACCTTGAGCAAAATGTGGTAAATATGATAGGTACTAGTGACAACCTGCTTTTTAAGTGCCGTTATAATGGTGTACTAGTATTTGCTCCAAACTCATCAGTTATAGCAGTTATGACTTTGTATTGCACAGAACTATTGACCATTTGGGTCTAAACTGGGATATCATCAGCATTTTAATGTTACTTCTTTCGTTTTCATTGGGAGGGGTACCATGCGGCCGTAGTGCGCAGTGTCGTAGCCCAGACCTGAGCGGGGGGGGGGGGGGGAGATTTCTGATTCTTGTACTTGCATGAGGGAAGATTAATGTACAGGGGTGGGTCCTTAGGGCGGAGATCCCGTAAGGTCTTGGGTTTTTGCATTTTAGAAGCTAAAATGAGTGTTTTCAGAGCACAAATTTCCCCGTTTCCTTCTTTTCCGTCTTCTCCGTCCTCTTTCTTCCTCCCTTTCTCTTCTCTCCTTGCCCTTCTCTTCTTCCCTATTTCCCCCTTTTTCTCTCTATCTTTCCCCTTTCTCGTCTTCCCTCTTTTTTTCTTTCTCTTTTTGTCCTTCCCTTTTTCCTTCCCAGTTTTTTGGCCCCCTTCTCGATTTATTGTGTGTGGGGGAAGCTTGCCCCCCCCCCCTTGCTAGGCCTATGGTGAGTGCGGCTAAAAATGGGTAATTTTAGGCGACTTTTTTCATTTTTAACCACACAAAGGGGGGCCCCAACTTTTCGGGGTCATTACATTGTTAGCCTGTTTCATGGAACCGACATGTAAGTTAGTGCATTTTGATTATTTAATTTTTGGCTTACTACTAGTAGTAAGCCTATATGAGACTGAGGACGACTTGATCGATGCATTTTTTTTTCTTAAATCTCGCCGAAAACAATAAAGTGGCTTCAATTAATGTCAAGTTTTAATCACGAATCATGCTTCATAGGGAATAGAAATTTTGGATATGTTTCAATCATAACATATTCACGTGAACTTATTTTTCCGCGAGCTGAATGTGAACACTGTAACATTTTGAAACTGTAACAGGAAGTTGTTAGACTAGGAAAACGGTTCGATAAACCTTGAACATTATACAGCGGCGTGATAATGCTGTCGACTAACCCGGTACCAATGGTGTTAAAATGAAACAAACAGTCAATTCAGACCGCAAATTATTAGTTTCTCCTTGTAAAACTGACTGGAATTGATGATCAGACTTAAAAGTAGAAACGTTTATAGATCATAACATTTAGGTAAAACAATTCGTTTTATGTATTAGGATTAAATGTTTAAAATACATAAAACAACAAAGGTCTATTTACATCCCGCGGCATGTTTTGTTGGTCCAAGGATGTGTGCAAGCTCAATTGTCCAATATGCATACATAATGTCACTGAACAAGAATATATCACGGCCAGGAATCTGATGTTTGTGGCCAATGGTGTGTGTGTGTGAGAGAGGGGTGTTATAGACTTTTATTTATTTACATCTCTCTGGTTTTACCTAGCCAGACGTGTAGACATCTCTGGGTTCTTATTAAAATGCTATGATCTTAGTAGCTTTGCATTGTGAATGATTTTGCTTGAGATTACCCTTTGATTTTCTTGTATTGTTTTTTGGTCATATTTGATCCCGGTGAATGTAATGGTACCTTCTTTTGATTTGGCTATCTCTACGGTATGGTCGGGCGTGGGACGCACCGGACCACTTGTAGGGTTTGGGACGCGTTATTTAATTTAAGGGGTTAAAGAACTTTTGGGTTTTGTTCGGTTGTTTCTGTATTTTTGCATTCGATTGGTGGGATGGTAGTTGATGTTTTTATTTGTTGGGAATTGTGGCATATGGCTTGTGGGTAATTTTTAAGGGCTTGGACAGATTTGAAATATTCGTTTGCGAATTCGGGACCCACCTTTTGAAGTGCGATGGTCCATCTACCCGGCTCCAAACATGTCAATAAACTAATCATGAAAGCCAATCACTTTGGGTAGTGTAATCGGGGGTGGACACTGTTGAACGAAAAATGTAACGAATGGGACTTGCTTTGGCCTCTTGAATATTTAAAAGATGATGAACAATGTAGTCCCAAATCGCTCTTTTCAGCTTTATTGTATGCATATTCGTGATTAAAGTGGACGTCTCTTGTATCTTCGGCACCCCGACTAAATTATTCGTCCTATACAAATTTATAATTGCCTTGTTGAGATTTCCGAATATGAGATGATTGGAAAGCTTGGGACATGACAGAATCCTATCAACCAATTCAATTTCGTCAAACATTTCATTGACCCCTGTTCCAGGCCCGCCTGCGGGCCTGGGCTGGAATGTCACCCCTGTTAAGGTAGTCTCTTTGCATTATAATTAATTTAGGCTTCTTACCTTTGCGAAGTTGATTGTAAACCAACGCACCTGTTTGTAGCAGGGGTGTCTTTAATACTGGAAGCAATATTTTGCCAATATTATTTTTCTAATGCCTTATTATGATAGCCATAAAGACAAATATCAAGATCAGAACTCGTATATATATCAGGTTTTGTGGGATAAAAATTTCAACATTATGTCATTTCAAACAAAAGTGGCAAAATGTCGCCACATTTACTTGACGGTCCCTTTTTTCCTAATTGGTGTAGACTGGCGAGTGAACCAAACCTTAGTCGAAGGGGACATGATTTGCAACTCCCTCCTTGATACATGGTTGAGAAACTTCTGATCAGATTGCAGAGAAAAGAAAAATGAACAATTTGTTACTATTTTACATATTGGCACAACTGGGGGGACCCGGGTAGAAAGAAAGATTGTGAGAATTAAAAATGAAACTCCTCTAGGCGTAATTGTGAAACGGGGAATCCCCAGGAGACGTGACGTAATTAATCAGCAAAATGAAAAACATCCAGGGTCAATTTGTAGTGTAGTGACCGAAAAAGGGGAGGGTCGTCAGAGCTCCCCATACTTCTTTTTTTTTTTTTTTTTTTTTTTTTATCAGAGAGAGGGGTATTGACAATAGACATAAGCTGATTTAAGGCTTTTTAGTTTATTTTCTAGTGTCTATTCTACGATGACGAAGATACCCTTGAGTTTTAATGTTAGAAAATCGAACTTCGTTGTATATAGTTATATATTGTGTTCAGCACAGGTGATGACCTAATTAAAGTCTGACTCAGAGATTGCAGAATATATTTTTTAATATGTTAATTAACAATAGTAAACTCGAACTAAAGATAGTCACCCTAAATGCTCAATTCAAAAGTTGAGAGAATCCTTTGTTTTGATGCAGAGTAAACATGTACTGTGAAGAACCAGTGCAATAGGAACTGTGTATAACAAAATTCCAGATCCGGAAATTTTTAAACAAAGATTGTGAGTTGCTATACTGAAGGACTCGATTTGAGCTTAGCTTTTTAACACCGTGATTAGGATATGGACACGCATTATGTACATGCAAAAAAAACACAATTTGTTTGCAAAAAAATTGAGGGCGCCCTCATCGGAAAATCTTGAGTCGGCCTTTAGATATCATGCCCCGCATCTCAGTGATACCTGGTGATACCCAGTGTAACTGGTTCATGCCGTAAAATAAGTCTTATAAAGATTAGATATCAGCCAGGATTGTCATGATGCATGGGAAAAGTCCCCGTACTTTTCCGCGCGCGTGGAATACTAAGCCCATTTGATGTTCGACTACAAGTATAGAGGTCAGGGCATTTGGAAGGGGTAAAAATCGAGTGCGAAGAGCGCATGGGCATGGTGCTTGCTTGGTAACTTAGAATATCACCAAATATCATTTTAATATCCTATTTCTCTTTTCAAATTCAACCCGGTTTTAATTCCAGTCTGAAACCCTAGCACGTAATGAACTAAGGAATAACATTTTCCAATTTATTCAGTGCTTTTTTGTGTTGTCATTCAGAACATTGGCGGTTAACAGTGGTTACTCTCTCGGACAAGCACGGGCCGGGGCGTGGCTAGATGATTTGCTGATGAACTTATGGCCGTAATTGCGGTGGAATGTGATCTGTGACTACAATTCGCACTAAAATTGGGTCATTTTTTAGAGGCTCACAACTATTCGATTGAGTTATTTTAATTAGTTTCTCACCGCATTCTGTCATTGTCCCTGTCTGGGGTTGCACAGGTTCCATCTGTAATCGATTACCATAAAATGGGGCGATACGAGGAGGGGATACAATACATCAAAGGCTAAATGAAACTGACCCGAACAATTCACAAAAAAAGTATTTTGACCTAATTTGGCTATGCGTGACGTAATTAAACCTGAAAATTTGAAACCCGACCAGTAGGCCTACATAAGTCTTGCAACATCCATGGCAGATTGGGAAAATGAAATTGGATCTTATCTGAAAATATACGGTGATTATTAAACAATGGCATGGATTTAATCACTAATTAGAGTTTTTGGCGTTTCGTAAGTTTGTCTTTTATCATATTATCTTAGGAAACATATATGCTTCCAAGTTCTCAATTCTTGGGGCACATTGTCGGCAAATGGTGTTGATTTACTTATGATTTTATGGTCTGTGATGAAATAAACGTGTTCCTATAATGCCTTACTTTATAATAATTGCAAGCCATATTCTCACGATTTTGTGAATAAACTCCCAAATCTTATTTCTTTGATTGTGTAGAAATATGGCTTTACTAGTCGCATTATGGGTGCGGAGATAAATTATCAGCTAACTAGCTTGAGCCATTAAAGAATTAATGATATCGGCATTCAATTTGAATGAACAGTCGCCTTAGCCGTATTTATATGTCGCTGACAAGGGCAACACTTCTCGCAAAGGCTGTTTCCAGGATATTGTCGTCATCGTCTATTTATATTTGTTATGATGAAGAGGACCGGTAGAAGTACTTGAATGACGATCTCCCTATTCCGTATAAAATTATGGAAACGGACAGGTATCCCCTAGCTGCATGACGTACTTAAATCATGACGTAATTTAAATTCTGTATTAGAAAGTACGAAACCCGTTACCCGACTCATTGTAACAGTAAAAAAACATCCACTGTCGATTAGAAAAAACACTACCTGCGATTTTTTTTGTTTCGGAAAAATACCACTGCGATATATGCAAACCAATGCACCTGAATAAGAAATAAGGTTTCTAGGTGACTTTAAAGGGCCATGCCTCGATCGCTAATAGCCTCTCCCCAGAAGCCGATTACCGGAAGTGGTTGACATTTTGGTACAGAAGAAAGATACTATTTTTCTCATTTACCATGCAACAGCAGAATGTAAAGAAATTCTTAAGTATTTTGGCAGTGCTGAGTTACTCCTTCTGTTTGTCAACACTCAATTCTATATTCCACCCACTAATTAAAACTTAAATTAGGGATGAGCCAGGGACAGTCGTAACCGAGTGACGGAATCGGCAATAGTGGTCGTGAACATAGTTCTTGCGGATGTGTTTTAATTTTGGTGAAGCGGGCCGTGAAGTTCGGTTTAACGCTCCACGAATTAAAGACACTCTCAGGGATTGGAAAATATTTGAAATTTGCAGGAATCGCTTCAAAGTGAACGATAAGTCTGTAGACTTCGCATAGATCATACAGGATCTGCTTACCTTCAATCCGTGTGAGTAACAAAATGCATTGCGCTTTAGGAGGATGCAGAACCTCCATCCCATAAATAGTAGATGCCCACATAATATATATTCATTCGATCACCCTGTAGACGAAACCCCCAAGTGACGTATTACCCACAATCATCTTCTCTTTTCGTTCTGGGTTCGACAAGTGCGGGAACGAAGAATTTAGCTCCCGTAATTGTCGAATTTTTTTGGTCAGATTTGCTATCGTGTAGTCCTGAACCTTGTGTAACTCTGTTAAATGTCCAGTTTTACGTCACGGGGGTGTAGTTTGTCCTTTTTCTTTCGAGCGGTATTTAAGGACTTTATACCTTGACTTGCGTCGGGTTTGTCAAAACAACCCGCATAATTTACA
>JAMKCH010069948.1:0-22786 GCA_023653785.1 Ophioderma brevispina | reverse complement strand
ACAAATGTACAATTTCATAAGCCACAAAGAATCACTTTTGTTTCTGGATCGGTAAAATCAATGGGTCATGCATTTTTAAAAAAATCTTTATTTGGTGGATCTTTACAATGCATGAACATTACAGTACATGTACCTACAATACATGACACGATTACTTGAAATCAATTACAAAATATTTCTTATTCTGGAGCAATAACATTTTCATGGGAGACCAAAAGATTGTATAAATTGACAACGCCATTCTAAAAAGAAAACTGTTAATTTTTTTTCAAAAAAACTAAAAAATTAAAAAAAAAAAAAAAAAAAAAAAAAAATAGCAAATTATAAAAAGTGGAAGTGTGCTTAAAGTTGTTCGCAAATAGAAACAAACTTTCTGTTTTTATGTTTTTAGGTGTTGCATAGTCTTTGATAATAAATTTTTATCTCGGAGTGTTAGATGCAACGTTGTATAGGGGACATATAGAAAGTTTAATTTACTGATATAAATTAGTGTACACATACAACCCATTTTAGATCCTACTTCAATAGTTGCTCAGTTTATTGGGTCAATTTTCATTTAGTTATCTCTCCCTAGGTGTGGTATTTTTTTCAGGAATAAATTTTTACAAAACTATTGGACAACAAAAAGGGGCACCTCACAAGAAAAGTGTATTAACACCACTCACAAAGTAGTGGTGGGAATGTTTTACCGTGAATTAAACATGTTTTGGAATTAGAGATTAACCAATTTTGGTATCGACATCAGATCGGGGTGACGATTGTGCAAAATTGGCAAACTAAAAACAGCCGATGTATTGAATGAAAGGGACAAAGTTATAAGGGCATTTTACCAGTTTTTAAGTAGAAATAGGAGACAAGTATTGCCTCCAAAAGTAACCTATCCTCATAAAATTCCTTCAACGGAACTTGTAAGCAAATGTGGGCCCGCAGAGATTTATATTAATTGTTTGTAATCATCTCTGATCATTCCCAAGTTTAGAAATTTGAAACCCAGTGCGATCTTTAATCGGATCGGTGGATCGCTGATCTTACAAACAAGATCGGGCCGTCGGAGCGCAGAGGAAACCCCCTGGAGCAGTTCTTCTCTATCGGGAATTAGATTGGGCTACTATAAACTTTTCAATAAGAATGACCTCTTAGCATGAATGCATGGAAATCCCTGCTGCTAACTATAACTAAACACGACCTAACAATGGGCTCTTCAGGAAATCTGCACTCCCCACCCTCTGTAAGAAAGGGGTGGAGTTTACACAGGAGTAGTAGTTTCAATAATATGGACAGTTTCAAGTAACTACCTCTGCCTCCCCTGTGTAAGGAATTAGTAACGTCTTATAGGGGGGAGTACATTTCGAATGTTACAGACAGTTTGGTAACTACATTTGAAGTACACACTCCCCCTGTATAAGACTTAGGTGAAATCTTGCAAAGGTGGAGTATGTATTCCAATGATATAGAGGGTTACATTTGAAGTACACGCTCCTCTGTGTAAGACTTGGGTTAAAATTCGTAAAGGTCCTTGCACAGGGAGAGTTTGTATTCTTAAATGGAATAGCCCAATTGGATGACTCCATTTGAAATACACACCCTCTGTAGTGATTTTAGGAACAAGTGTCCATGGGATAATAGGATTCAAATAGGAACAAGCCAATTGTGAGAACTTCATTTGAAACAACACCTGGTGGGTTGTTTAGGTAGTCTCATCTAGGGTAGTGTGAATTAGAGGGCCCTCTTATAAGTAGTTTTGTAAATATCTTTCCAAAATCGATGTGGGTTTGACATGATCGGGACGTAATAATATTATTTGTGTATGTTTGGAAACTAGTATCCTGAAAACAAAGCAGAAAGCCTCTCACTTTAGTGGGCTGTAAAAAATACTAGTAATATAACAGCTTTTTAATAAAACATTAATATATTGTTAGAAAAGAAAGCAAAATGAAAGTATTAGATATATGTGCTTCAACATCCTCGAGTCGTGATTGTCAGGGTATTATTGCAGTGAAAACAGCTGAAAACTTGGGCCTGGATTCAAAGCGCTGGTATACACGCGTGCGCATAAAGGCGGTGCGAAAATGCACACGCAAAACATCTGTATGAACGCGTTGACATCACTGACTCGAGGAAGATAACTGACGTATAGCAGTATTTTTTGGTGGTATCGTCCAACATTTTTACCTCATCTAACATTCTACCTGAGATAAATGAAGTATAGAGTAGATATTTTTTGGTGGAGGTCCACATTTTTTTTACCTCATCTACATTTCTACCTGAGATAAATGAGTATAGCCAGTTATTTTTGGGGTGGTTATAGTCAACATTTTTTACCTCATCTCACATTTCTACCTTAGGAAAATTCCCACAGGGTAGTCCCATCTATTTAGTTTTGCTCAATTTTTTTCATCAAATTAAGCACAAATTTCAGAGAAAAAAAGTTTGTGATAATCTTACAGCAGGTACTTATTACAGAATTTACTATGGTAAAAAACAAGAGTGCTTCAAAGTTTTTTTTTAATCATTGCTAAATATTTTTGGTTGGAGCCATGCAGCAAGATCTGCTGGGCCCCTTACCACCTTTGAATTCAATTATAACCCTACCACAGTTTGAAAGTTACTTATAACACGTGCCACCTTTGAAACGTCTCGTAAATGTTAGCACATTGTATTACTAATGTTCATTTCATTATAAAATGAAAAGCCAACAATAGTTCTAAGCAATAGCAAAGATTTTTGCTTTCTGTTAGCGTAGATTTAACCCAAGATAGTTTCTGTTCTGTTATGATTTTGTCAAATTTTGACTGACACCATTGACCAAGAGAATACTAACTACGTTAGAGTCAATTTGGTTAGAACACAGTGGAAGTGACTTGCTAACTTTAATATTTTTGGAGAATAATAAATCATTATATTTAAGGGAAGAGTA
Source organism: Ophioderma brevispina (assembly GCA_023653785.1). Taxonomy (NCBI): domain Eukaryota; kingdom Metazoa; phylum Echinodermata; class Ophiuroidea; order Amphilepidida; family Ophiodermatidae; genus Ophioderma; species Ophioderma brevispina. Next base: position 19,869 of record JAMKCH010069948.1, on the reverse strand, counting down.
AATATTTAAGGGAGAGTACACCTATCTGGATAGGTTTCCGATTGCAATTTGATAATACTGTCAGAAATTCTGCTATTAATGGTCATTGAAATCTGATACCCAATGTATGAAAACATCCTGTTCTTCGGAGGGGATGTAAAATGTTGGTCCCATGTCAGGAGTACACACCCCTATGTGGTAGTTGGTGGAAATATCACATTGTATGGATTGGTGCATAATGGTTGCGCCCTTGAGAAACGACATAATATGCTATTTCTGCTAAACAACATTTTAAAAATTCTCTGGAAGTAGTACTTATGCAGGCTTGATAAGAATAATATCATAATATGAGATTTTACGACCAAATGTGTTATTACCAATGTGCAGGCCAATGCGATGTATGAGTGTGTGTTAAGGATTAACGGGAAGGATTTGCAAACTCTTGACAAATTGAGTGTCATTCCGTATGTCATTGCATACATCTAGTATAGATTTTCAGATATGATATTCATGACATGGGAAAAACATTTGGTACATGATTTTGAGATTAGATCTGAATCATGTTACTTGATACGCTGGGCGTGTGCTCCTGCTAGCATGTGGAGAGCGGACTGAAGTTATATGGAAAAGGTATTTGAAAAGGATTTCAATTAAAATTTTGGCCCATAAAAATTAGGTATTTTGGTCCAATAATACTGTAACTGACCGAGTATAGTCCCATGCTCAATTGTAATCTCACCCCCAGTTTTGAAAAGAATCTGAAGAAATAGTGCAAATCCATTTACAATCCCAACAAGTTTTGCTGAAGGAAATAGCTTACAGCACTTTGTGTAATTCATTCAGTTTGGTAGTTCATCTTAGAATTTTCTTTTAAAAGAGGTCTATTCGGTTCGTTACAGGTTTGTGTTGATTCACACCCTTATGGAGACTGAAAATATCTGTAATAAGTTTAGCTCTGAAAGGTTGAAATGGTTGATGCTGGTTGTGTTAATGTTAGGCGTGCAGACCCCTTGCAATCACACCCCTAAATTAAAGCTCATTTGTGGTTAAAACAGGTGGGACTATACGAGAGGTCAGCTACAGTAATTAAACTCTTATAAGCTTTTAAGTAACTTAATGCATTGTGTAATAAAACTGAAGTGTCTCAGCTTATGAGTACAGTTCTTATATTCTTCAGAATAAGTAATGACAGTTCCATTTTATGTGTTACTTTTGGACTTGACCCCAAGGAGCCCTCGTCTGGTTGATTAAAGGCCGACTCAGAGATTCTGCGGAGAGGGCCGCCCTCATATTCCAAAACAATCGTGTTTTTGTGCAGGACTAATGCTGGTCATATACACTCACTGTGTGAAATTGCTAAGCTTAATCGAATTCCTTCATATAGGAAAATCACAACTTGTTATTAAAATTCCGGATCCGGAATTTGGTGTTATCACACAGTTATCTAGGGACGGAATTACTACACATAAATGTTTACTGACATCAAAATGAAAAATCGATTCATCTCAAAATTTCGGAATTGTGCCATTTTATTTTAGGTTATTATCTTTAGTTCCAGGTGACTATTTTCCATATTACACAAAAAAAATAATATTTCAGAAATCTCTGAGTCAGACTTTAAGATCTACGGAAAGATGCAATTTCTGATGATTACCACACTCTCAATAAGGCCAACACTCTGGCCAGATATGGTGTTATGTTTGTCAGTTTAAAAGGGTCACATGGTCCGTAACAACTAATAGCCTTTGCCACAGGGACCCCAGATTTTAACATACGTGTCATAATTTTGGTATCAGGAAGGAAGACAACTATTTTTCTCATTTACATTGTGAAACATCTTACTGCTAATGGATGTTTTGGTTGTGGTGGATGAGGAAAAGTGTGCCCCATTTTGGTCGACCAATATGAATTTTAACAGTACTCTATGGAATTACAAAATCATGTTTTTAGCTCTCACATCAAAACGGGTTGAAATATTGGCACAAAAACTTACAAGGGGTTTTGGGGGTGTGATGTTCATTCTATCAAGATGAACACTTTATATAGAGCTCGGAGAAGAAGAAACTGGCGAGGCACAGAAACTAAATAAAGACGAAAAATAACACGGTATCGAACCGGACCTCTCGCTTTCCCCGGATTCTGCTAGAATCATGCATATAAAGGCTGTCCCTCCCATTCTATAATATCAAAAGATGAAAAAATTTATAGGCTTAAATCGGGTTATCTCCCTTTAACATTGTGATATAGTTAACCAGTTAAACAGTGATGACCTAATTTAGAAGAAAAGAAGAGAAGAAATGAATCCAAACTAGGAGAAATAGTGAGTGTTGATTGTTTGCCAAGACAAGATGTTAGGAATTCATTAGTTAGTGGCCCCCAATTTGGCTGGCTTCAATTTTTATGGTACAAGGACCCTAAACACATGGAATTGTATTTCTAAAATTGGCACGTTCTTCATGTGAAATTGTCATGAGATTTTACATGTATTCTTTTTCTTGCATAGGCGGGATTCGGGGGGGGGGCGCAGCATCCGGCGCGCGCCCCCCTATTTTTTGCAAAACACAAGGCGCGGGCGCCCGTTGTAGACGTAGAACAATGCCTTTTGCCGCACAGGGGCGGGCGCCCTGGATATCTAGGAAAATGACATTTTGTTGTGGGCGGCCCTTGCCGACACAAATTTTGTAAAATTTTTCCGGCTACGCGGCGGCTCGTCGGGTAGAACCACAATTTGTTTTTCACTCACTCTGTTTGAAATTATGAAGACGAAGGAGGGAGGGTAACTCTTCTTGTTGTGTTGTTTGGTGCGGCGTTGCCACTCCTCCCCCCCCGCTCATAATTTAGTACCGAGTGAAAAAAATTTGGTCTAACAGGCGAGCGAAGCGAGCCGGAAATTTTAAAAGCGAGAATAGTGACGGGCGCCCCCCCCCTATTGAGAAAATTCCTGGATCCGGCCCCTGCTTTGATTCACAAATATGTCTTTCTATGTCTTTCTTAAAAAACTGATCAATTTCCACATGTCACTGTAATTGGATTTGCATGTTTCTATTTATACACTGGCACTGGGTTTGCCTCTTTTGTCAGGATGATGAGAGGAAAAAAAGTTTTCTAATGATATGGAAAATCTCAGGTTGGAGTGGTGGGATTGTGGTTGATGATCAGGTAGGCCCCTTTAAATTCTGCTTGCCATGGAAAGCATATACCAAACATCAAATTTAATTGCAATCTCTCTGACAATGGGTGTATCTTATACTTTATTTTGCATAGAAATAAATACACAGCAAAGGGAAGTATCTTCTAACTTTTTATTTAACAGGTGACAACTTCCATGTAAGTCCTATTTAGGGGGACGAACCAAACCATTGCAAAAGGAAATAATGTTGGAAATGTAATATACACCTGCACAAAGTACTGGCACGTTTTTCGATCAGTATTGGGCCAAAAGTCAGACCAGTTTGAAAGTATTCGAAATATACATTTGTGTTGCCTATGTCTTTACTCTTTCATTTAACACCTCGCTTGTAAAAAAAGGCGTGCACAAAAAATGATGAGATAGAGTGCCCGAAGACGCAAACCCCCCCAAACCAAAGTTGCAGTTTTTGGATTTTTCAATGGTCACTTGTGTGGTAACAACGCAATAATACCTGTGTATTGATTTTACACAAAGATGTTTTTCCGACTGATGAGCGAGAAAGCCATATTGCACTATGATTGGGTTCCGAGTTTCGTGTTCCAGTACACTGCAATGCCACATTGAAAAATCTAAAAACTGCAATTTGTTTTGGGGGTTTGCGTCTATCAGGGCGTTCTAGGCTCAGCCCATTCTGCACGCTTTTTACAAACCAGGTATTTACATTGAAAGTGCATGACATAGGCAACAAAATGTATATTTCGAAAATTTCAAAATGGTCTGACTTTGGCACAATACTGATAGAAAAACATGACGAGATACTTTTTGTGCCAGGCGTAGCCTTGTTTGCTTGAAAGGAGTAGTGGTGGTGATACACCTGGCTTTAGATATAATGGTGAACTTTTAAGTATATAACAGGGCCAGTTGGTTAAACTGACATTTAGTTTCTGGGACCGTACAACTTCACCTAGCAAATGATTAGTTGGATGTTGAAGCGCTAATTTTGTAAGGTGCATTTAGTGTTCAGCACCCTTCTGTTTTATTCCGTGATCACCCTAAATATACTGAGCTGATCCGATCTCTGTCAGTTTGTGTTTGAGCAATTGCTTGTTCCTGCGGTCCAATAGGCTACTGTACTGTAATTTCTGTCGCTTTACGAGCCAGAACAATACAAAATTGCGAATTTCTTGCAGATGCAACCGAATTGCAACTAAGGATTGGGCACACGTGGATTTACTAAGGCTAAACAGTTAGATGATATAAAAATCTCAACATTTCTTAGCGTCAGTCGGGTGTGTACGAGGCCTGCTGGATCCGCAAAATGCCCCTGTAAGATTAATTGCGTGAACTTTGATGATCTGGACTAAGATTGAAATGTTTCGATTTGAAGGAATAGTGTTTTGATTAAGTCATTCGTCTATGTCTGTGCCTGCTTTTCCTGTAAACCTGACCACTTATTGGCTGGTCTCAGTACCTCCCTCCTTGTGTTGCTTTATCCAGTCACCACCCACCAACCTCAACACTTTGTTTGCTTTTTTTTCGTTTTCTCCTGGTGTGCTTCAGTTCTCCCTCCTTTAGTGTCGTGTTCGTCAGGCCCCTTTCTTCCTAATCCAGCTTAACTAATTCTTTGTCCACCAGACATTGGGGTTGTCCGGGCTTGCTTCCCAACCCCTCCCTTGTGGCCCTTCCTCAGGTCGGCTCTCCGGGGCCCCTACAGAGTGATATTGGAGTTAAATTGACAATATTTATGTGTTAACCTGAAAGTCATTGGCTCTCCCGGCTTGAACCCTACAGCGTTCTCACCAAATAAGGTGTCTGTAGTTGTAGTCCCAATACTTATAATGGAATTTCATTGTATTAACTGACCTGTAGTGAGTTTTCTTTTCCTTAATCACCACCACGGCAGTCATTAGCCCTAGTTTAATGTTAACATTTTAAAACCATATTGTAATATGTACTCTTGATTTAAGCTGATATCCTTAGGAGATATCACTATGTGACCAGCCCATGCATTATGCATATGGGACACGGTGTGATCCACTGGGGCAAGGCCAGGGATCTTACAAACTGATGTCATGGCATGATTAGCTTGCCCCAATAATCAATGCTGTTATCTCAAATCGCCCACAGCCCTAGCAAAACTTGTTCCCCAGTAGTCCTTGTTTTTGCTCCTATTTTTGCTTTATCTCAATTTTGAAAAATCCTGCCTTTGTCCTGAGGGGGGGGATTAGGTCATGATGAATATATGTAATAACCGTGTGGTGTCTGTTGTAACACCAGGACTGGGGGGGGGGGGCAGGGGGGGAAGCGGCCCCTGAAAAAATTATTGTCTTACAACATGTTGTGAAGAAATAATGGACAGTGAAAACAACATAGATTATACTACACTAACAATTTTTAATATATGGATTGCACCCTGAAATTGTATGTGCCCCCTTTTTTCCCTTGAAAAGCTGGTTATGACCTGAAACCTTTGCAACCATGATAGACTCATTATTCCTTAATTTGTGTTTGTAAATTTCTATTAAAACAAACTTCAACACACTTTTTTTCAAGACACAAACTTCATTATTCACAGCAGCATGCCCTATATAGGGTGAGTCAAAAAGATTTTAACGATTTTCAGAAAAAGTTCTTAAAAATATTAAACAGTTTAGAAATTAGGTTTTTATTAATGAAAAAGATCGTCTTCATATCCATCCTCATTGGTAAAAAATCTAACGTTTACATTTTCGCATATTGCAGACCTGGTAAATTACGGAAGGAAAGCCACCCAAAACACACCATATTGACCACGGTTGTACAATCTCCAATTCCCACAAGCAGCAACGACATTGATCGTTATTCATCTAAATGCATTTTAAGCATTTACTTTGTATTGTGTTCTAATAAGTAACCACTTTACTACTCCATAACAACTGTTGTGATGATATTTCTTAACAATATTCATATGGCACTTTTGGTACTTGGTGCTTAATTCCCGTAACAGGCCGAACTCTGCGAAACTGGAATATTGGTCCTGCACGAAGTGAAGTCGACAGCCTGGCCGACACGAAAGAAGATAGCGTGATCCAACAAATAAAACAAACAAGGGGCACTATATAGAAAAACTTGAGCAAGAGTTACGGATTCGTGGCCCCCTGTAGGGGAACTAGTTCCCTGATGGCTGGTAGTGGTATGGCATAGCTCTGGAAGAGGGTTTAAAGATGGTGGAACATGTACGACCAAAACTCCCCAAAAAGCTTTCTCTGGGCAAACGGTTCCAAATGGATAGAGCTCTTGGATAGAGGCACAAAACTTGGATGCATTTAGGTTGGTACGTTTGAATGTGTATGCAAGGATGATCAATCGGGTGAGATGTAGTGCTCTTTGGATACAAGTTGGTAGCGAAATGTGGACCAAGCCATAATAATCTGTATATCATGTATGCCTTGCTGGATCAAAAGACGTGTATGAAAGCGACTCCAGTTTTAAATCTTGCAGAAGTGGTGTAACAAGGGCTTGTTTTTTGAATAATTTCTATAAAACAGAATCTAGATGCATTGCTATGTATTGGTTTTTTTTTCTTTTTTTCTTTTTAAAGGGGGGCGATTGATAGCGTGATGGGTGTTAGATTCCAAACCTCGATGGCATATTCGAGTTTAGGACGAACTAGAGTAGTAAATGCCTGGTTTTTGACTTTTTTGATACACGGAGATAAAGTTCTACGGAGTAGACCAAGGCGTACGGGTGGCTTGTTGTTGGACTTTGGTGAACAGGGACTCATTCAATCGGATTGGTCGTCGTGAAGATTGTGCACCTAAGTAGTATAGACTTTTCCCCTGTGAGTGAATGGCACAACACGTAAAGGGCAGGGGAAGAGAGAGGATGCATTGTTCCCTCCCCAGGGACCTGACAGGACAAAAGCTTATAAGTGCGGTTAAAGCAGGAGGAAAGGGGGAAAAAGGAACAAGCGAAAGGGAGTAGTAGAGAAAAGAGATGGAAAGGGAAGAGGAAAGGACGAGATTGCAAAGGAAACGGCAGATGGACATTGGACATGTAATGTTCAAATATGATTCCCCCCCCCACCCCATCAGGTTATGAAGGTTTTCAGCCCCCTGTGGCGTGGAAAGGTGGGGTCTAACAGCGTAATGCATAGGATGCACTATTTGCATTTAATTTCCGCGGACACAAACGATCTGTGAACAATTCGACAAATTATTGAAGTAATGGACTTAAAAATTTGGGTGTCTTTGTAAGATTCCTAATTTGTTATGACTTCACGAACCTATGAAATAGTTTGCCATTTTCTGATGAAGGTTTACCCACAAAGTATCTAACGAAGCAAAGCATGTATGATGTAAATTGTGAGCTCATCCAAAGTCAATCTTGCCCAAATCCACAACAGTTGAATTCAGTTGACAGAGTGAAAAATGGGGACCTATCTTCAGTAGCATAACTTCCTAATGCAAAGTTCAAAAATCGAAATTCAAAAAATTTACTCTAGTTGGTGAACTTAATTTCGGTTATATGTGGTACTCGTATCTTGCGTTAGATTTCTTAACTGCTGTGAAACCACAATTCAAACAAAAAGAGTTGTACCATCTTTTGACTCGCCCTGTAAAGATTCAACAAGTTAAAGGCTGGCTTCCCCCGGCCTCATCTTTTCCCCCCCCCCCTCTTTCTCTCCCACGCCTCCCCCTCCCCTCTCCCCCCCCTCCCCCTCCCCCTTCCCCTCCCTTTCCTTTTCCCCTCCGTTCCAGTTTTCACACTGAGTTGACTTCCCAAAATGCATTCTTTGTAATTAGATTATTATCCTATTATTCTTGTCATCTATAAACAAATAGAAAAAATGATGTTCACAATTAAAGTGTTTTGGAACATTGTTCTCTTAATTGCTGACAATTTGGGGCAATTCATTGATGAGTTACAGAGAGAAGCAAATGGCAGACATGAGTTTGTCCTCTCCTTGACATTGTTAGTATTAGAGTACTCTAAGTTGAAAAAATAAAAGATGCATTCAAAGAGTTCAAGCAAGACAAGTGTTACCCATTAGTGTTATTTGAGATGCTTCTAAAATATTATGTTTTTGGGGAAGCCATCTCAAACACTAACTTAAAAATGTTTTTAAACATTCACAATATATCCTGGTGAAAGGTGACCCAAGCGGTAAGTGTTATCCGTGAAGGAGGTTATTAATGAGGGGTTAGTAAACAGCTCTTCCCCAATTGTATATGCATTAGGCAACACCTAAGTATTGGTTTAAAACTGTTATGATAATGTATTGCATCTGAAGAGCCCCCACATGGCTATACAGTTATTGTATTTTGCATGTACATTTGCATACTTTTGCATATGTAATTAATACTTGATAATTTAATTAGATAAAATTTTTTTTTTAATTTTTTAGGTTTTTTCTTTTTTTAATAATTAATAATTTCTGTCCAGTTACCATATAATTAAAAACAAACCATAAGCCGTGATAAAAACTAACACCGGCTATAACAATCCTATTTGTATGAGTAAAAGGGTTTGTGAAATTTTTAAATTTAATATTGTTTTATCTAAGGGGTGGATCCTGATGTAATTCTAAAATGAAAGAAATTTTTTTTTTAATCATAGGCCTATATGGAATAAAGCCATTCTATTCTCTCTATAGGATTTCTATTGAAATTTCATGCTAATTATGTGGAGTAACACGTATTGGGCAATTAGTGTTATTCAACAAATTATATTATATTTTGGCATAAAAAAAGATTGAAATCAGTACAAACATCAATTTACAAATTAAAATTTGTGTTTTTTTTTAACCGGTGGACAACAATGCCAGTCCAGTAAATGTATGCTAGCACTAAACCTAAATCTAAAACAAAAATCTTCGACTACAACACCATAAACCCTAAACATGCCCTTAATGTAAAACCATGGGTCCCCGAAATGTAACTGATTGTCGTAAAATACGAAACCATTGTCCGTAATGCTTAACCAGTGGTTCCCTAGCTAAATGCTAACTCATGGTCACTAAATGTCGTAGCAGTGTTCCTGAATTCTAACCCAATGTCACTAAGTGCTAACAATAGGATAAATGCTTAAATCTCTACATAAAATTGCTACAATGGTCCCCTAAATGTTAATCTCTTATTCCTAAATGCTAACCATGATCTACTAATGCGAACCCTGTCCAGACATGCTAACCATGATGCCCTAAATCGCTAATTCTATTCCTAAATGCTTAACCATGATCCCTAAATGCTAACCATGGTCCCTAAATGCTAAGCTGATCCCTAAATGCTAACCATGGTCCCTAAATGTTAACTTTATTCCTAAATGCTAACCCTGATCCCTAAATGCTAACTCTCTTCTATCCCCTTTAACCATGCTAACCATGATCCCTAAATGTTAATCTCTTATTCCTAAATGCTAACCATGGTCTCTAAATGCTAACCCATGGTCCCTAAATGCTAACCATGGTCCCTAAATGTTAACCCATGGTTCCCTAAATGCTAACCCATGGTCCCTAAATGCTAACCATGGTCTCTAAATGCTAACCCATGGTCCCTAACATGATAAACCACCCTGATCCCAAATGACCTAACACATGGTCCACTAAATGCTAACCCCATGGTCAAATGCTACCCCCATGGTCCCTAAATGCTAACCCTTGCAGAAGAAAAGTTATGCTAAACATAATCCTAATCCATCCCTAAAACCTTCAAAATCCACAGTTGTACTTGTTACCGACTCTGCATAGACACAAAAAAGTGGGTCCTATTTTTCACAAAAACCGTGACCGTGTTTTAACAAATTAATGTTTAAGCTTAGTCATAGATACAGACTTTCAGTACTCAAACAATTTGTAACCCCCCCCCCAATAATGAAAAAAACCAAGAGATTTGGTAATCATACCCCCCCCGTGTAGTTTAGTACATTTCGAAGAAAATCCCCAGTGATAGTGGGCTTTTCAAAACCCAAAACTCTAAGGAAATCACTCTAAACCTATAGTTGTTTAAATTGTTCCTGGTAACATGCTCAAAATACCATTCCACTCAGACTGCATCATTGCAAACATCTTGACACAGTAACCATGTCTCTTGAAGGTTCATTAACAGCATCTTTGATCGCTTCTGCTTATAATTGTGTTCTGTTTTTCCAAACTTTAAGCCAATTTTAGATACCAGTATATGGGTTTTTTTTTACATATATAAAACACCCGTGACAGAGGTCCATCAAAACCATTTCAGTTTGGTGAAGGTTTGGTTTTTCCATAAGGAATAAAGTTTTTACTGGCCAAAACAAACAAAAGAATGATTGTTAACAGGAAAGACAACAGTTTTGTCGAAAATTTGACATTGACATTTGGAAATGGGTATGAAAGTGGGCTAAGATTCCTTCAATTTGCTGCAACCCTATGTATTTTTCACAAGCTTTAAACTCCATCTGATCAATCTTAACTCAATATGACTCGGTTTTACATGCTCTTGCTTCTATGACTTTCCTTTGACTCACATGAATAAACTCTTTCACATCAAATTCTATCAGGACCTTGTAAGACAGAGGCTGTATATGAAGCGCCGAAAAGAAAGGCAAGGGAAGAGAAACTACGTCTAGAACGAGAAGAGCACTAGAGGAGGAAAGAAGAGGGGAACAAAGGAGACGGCGAGAAGAAATGAGGCAAGCTGCGTTGAGGTTGGAGGAGCAGGCGAGAGTAAGAAAGCTAAGGCCACAAGAAGCTGCAAGTCAGCCATGACCGGCGTTCAGTGCCTCGGGTCAAAGGTCGTAGTCCGTAAGCAGGTGGATGTGTGCGGATGATGATGATTATGTAGTTTGATTGTACAAGAGGTTTGGTGTTTGGTTCAGAAACATAAAGCTAGGCGGTCTTGGTTTGTGATTGTAGCCATTGCAGACCCAAAGACTTTTACGTCAGTCTGCTTAGAGTTTTGTGAAAAAACCAGCCACCAAAACGTATTTGTTTCCTGACATTGCATCTGGGTTTGCTCTATTGGCATAACTGTAAATAAATAAGTATTGTGAGTGTATGCCCCCCTCTCAAATGTAATTACATAGCTGTTCACATTCTGATTACATCCAAATATTTCATTATACAACCATACAACATTGTAAGGGTATGATATTGCGAAACGTAACAAGACCCACAAAGGTCGGCATATCACACCAAAATAATCGTAGACTGCCGTGAATGCTCTGCGAGTTTCTCCCTGATTGAACCCCCGACCTAATCTTTGGCTAGAAACCAGAAGAGGCTGGTCCAGGTACGTCTGTAACTGCTGATGAAGCATTACAAAAAATGATACTGAATGACAAATGTGAACGATTGGAAGAGAAAGAGACAATTGTACAAGAGTATCACATGATTTAAGTGCCTTACCATTTTTGCAGGGGGAGAATTTCAGATTTTGCTTACACGGGCTTACCGATAACTCTCAAAAACAGTTAAGTGACCATTAAATATTGAATGACTTCCACGACTGGACGTATTCTTGGCATTATGTTACAATTTGAGTATTTTTCCAACTCCGTGTCTTAGGCTACACATGGAAAAGTAGTGATGTGATTAAAACATTATTTCATATAGGACCAACCAGGTGGAGCATTATTCTTTCTTTCCTCCTTCCCCCCCAAATAAGAGTGTCTGAAAATAAAAAAGATTTACAAAATCACACAAAGTCATGCTCTCCCTGTTTGAACTCTTTCACTTTCATGCCCACCAAAATAAATATGTACTTTCCATCATCACTTCAGGTATTCACACAAAGTTTAGCCCACAAATTAATATTTTTTATGCTGTATATGGATTTCTGTGGTGTGATATGCATCTTTTTAAATCTGTCTGGTCGAATACCGGGGAGGTTCCTAATCTATACTCCATTTACTTCCTCGAGTCAGTGAATCAAGGTTTTCAGGCAGGTATGTTTGTGCGTGTATATTTCGAAGCCGCATTATACGCTCGCAGAGGATGTCGCGCTTTGAATCAACGTCGACAATTTTTAAAAGGGCATTTTCGTGATCCACAACCTCGTCCCCCCGACTTACTCAAAAAAATTGCACATTTATATCATCTGAACCCGTCAGCCTTAGGTATCCATGGTACCCTAATCACCCCTAACCTTACGTGTAAATCGGTCGTATCTGTCAGAAATTTGCGATTTTGTGGCCTATGGGACTGTGGGTAACGAGCATTTGCTCATATAACAAAACCGCAAAGATAGGGATCAACTCTAAACTTTGTGAATTAAGCTTTCTCAAGGATACTAGTGAAGATGAATAAAACAGAGGGTGCTGGAATCACGCACCGTTAAGGCTTACGACCCCCAACTTACATTACAACACTGACACCAGGAAGCTAAAAGCACATAGTGCACTCGTTCAGATTGATTGCAGAGTGCATACATCACTTCATCAGTTGGCTTCTCACTTTCAAATGTTATCACTATTCCCCCTCCATATTCTTCTGTGATGAGTAGGTACTACAATCAAGTACACATAATGCCAAAGAATAAGAGTGCATTTTCACTAGAGATAGCAGCTCTATGAAATGGGTCACTGAATGTATCTATACCCTGGGCCGTATTTTCTGGACATATCAAAGTGGCAATGTTGATCGTTGCGCTTCTGTGTCTATGTGTACATGATGGGTGCACCATCCCTTTGGCGGGGAGCGGGGCGTATGTTCTAACCTGTCCAAGAAAGACATTATGAAGCCAGAGTCAGAGATAGCGGGTTTGAGACTGTGAGCTTAAGTACAGTGCATTGATTTCACGTCGTGTTGTGGGCCGGCGCCCTGTGCTGTGGTTGTGTTGTTGGATGAGATTCTTGATGAGAGGATTTAAAAACATGATAATGTTCAGTGCGAAATTTTTGTCTTGGAATTTACTTTTGTGCAATTTTAGAGTGGTTGGAGTCAGCCAGTAAACTCTGTTAATTTCGAAATGACAACCATGTGGGTGCAGAAGTGTGGGGGTTGGTAGTGTCTGTTACATGACCAACAAAAATTCGGATCACAAAACTTTCCCACGTGAGATTCTTAGGTTCCAAGGACTACATATATTCACAATTTTATATCAGTGGATTTTAGGTGGGGAATTAATGCTATTAATTCAGAGATATACTGTTCATTAAAAGGAATGATGAAAAAATGGAAACACTTTGTACGGCTAAAGGAAACAGCCCGAGCTGGATTTAAGTTTGTCTAATTTTATGTAGTCATGGTTGACTTTTTAACAGCACCAATCTTTCTATAATTATAGCACAGCCCCAGCAACATTAGACAAGGCAGTAGCTTAGCTCACTAGCTGAGAATCTCAATCAATGATGAAAATGAAGATCCGCCCAAGATCGCACTGGTGCAATGGATGTTGTATCTGTAATCACAACAAATCTCCCTGCATCAATCTCTCAGTGCTTATGTGTCGCCAATTAGTTTCTCAAGCCTTATGCAAATTCGACAAGTAATCAGCAGAATAGATCTTGCAGTATCTTGTAGATCAGGATATGAGAATCAATTTTTCCCATTGAATCATGTATTAAGTGTGATTCATTTAACAGTAATTTTGTCTTCTCAACAAACTCAAAACTTTACTTTGCACCATGTTTCTTACAAATTCTTCACCAACCAAATTCCTTGCAACACCTTTCCCAGCACTTGGGGCTAACATTCGAAGTCATACCAACTCAGGCAATGCGTCCACAACCAAGTCGCACCCCGATCAACACTCAATTTCCGTGTTCTGGAAATCCGGTACTTCAGCCTCGTGTGGACACGACACGATAACCAACGTTGGAGCCCTAAAATTTATTGTTAAGTCACCCCTTGGATTCAGTTCCCACCCGGCATCCTCATGAACTCCCAGCAGTAAGTAAAGTATGTTTATTTACGATTGGAGTCTCACCGGCTTTAGTGATGCCATGCCTAATGTCCCTGCTTTTAAATGAAATTTCACCTGCCTTTCCACTTCACAGGCACATTAATGTTCTGAATCTGAACCTAACCCTAGAGCTTAACGACCTTGAAGATAATTTTTGCCATTGTGTGTGTAGGCTTTATCCTCGGGGCAGCGCCTGGTGTTTTTCTGACAATATGGTCGGCAGAATGATCAAAATTGAAGTGGCCAAATAGATTATTAAACCATCAGTTCAATTCAATTCAACAAATGGATACTTTCTGTAACTTGATAGTGCACTTTAAGTGGTTTTCCACTCTGGCTTTTCATCGAGTGGTTGATTTTTCACAAATGTTTCAGCTCTGATGTGATATTTTGCATGATTATGCTAACTCCTGATGCCATGGTGTTAGTGTATTTAAATAAATTGAATAATTTCATTTTTATGGACACAAAATTATCACCAATTGGTTTTGTAGGCAATGTGTGGCAATCAGTTAGATTGCAATTGGAGAGATAAACCAATAGTAAGCCCAGTAGCGATTGGATTGCTATAGACAAACATCTTGATCTTGTTTGTAATAAACCGGTATTGATCAACTGAGAGCTATTGAATTATCATAATTGCCTTATTTAATCAATGATGGAAAGGGTGGTTGCAGCGTTATCTCCCTCGCCTTTCACCAATGAGGTCTGGGGTTCGATTTCCGGCCGGGGACTCGTTCTCAGTGGCTTTAGGTGAATTGTGTTTCTCGTCCTCACTTACCGCGGGTTCCCGCAGGGTTTCTCCGGGGTACTCCGGCTTCATCCTGCTTCTAAAAAGAGCTGCTTGCATAAATTGTTCTTGGTATATGGTTTCTCTGATTGTGATGACGCGCCTGTCATGGCAGCCGCACAGCGCCTTGATCCGTTTACGGGATATGTAGCGCGTTAAAAATACAAGCTTATTATCCGTATTATGATGGTCAATGGTGATGGATGCACGCATGTTTAGTCAGAAACCCCCCGACCGTTGCGAGTACATGACAGTATCTAACTTAATTCAAACACTTCTCCCTATTGATGAGAGCTGGTAAAGAGAGATGCACAAATCTTTTTGTTGTGATGCCATCTTTTAGTTATTGAGGACGCTTGTGACAACCTCGATAGTCAGGGTGTGCTATCGTAGATCTGAGGTGGTCGCAAAGAGCTAAGAGAGCTGAGCCGTGTGGCCCCCCAGGGGGCCTTCCCCCCAAAAGAAAATATTGCTGATGAGCGATTCAATTTTCCGTCGATTGGCGTTATTCAAGGTTTTTTTGGGAACGGATTGGCTCTGCATCACACATACAAGATTTCAATGTCAGCATTTTAGCAGTGTGGCTCACTTCAGGATCTTTGGGCACAGACAGACCAAGAAGCTTCATTACTAATTCTACACTGGTCACTTGACTCATGGGAGAGTTAAGGATAACATGATGAAACCACCAAACACCATGGGTACAGCGACTAGTATTTTACGGTGCAAAAATAAGAGATGAGATTATCACTCTCTGTCATACAAGTCCTCTTAAGACTTTCATACTCATCTTTCCATGGCGATTTTGTTGTTGTCTCATCAATCAACATCCACTTTCCTTCAAGCTCTCGACGTTTCACATTTGATTTGAATGATTGATTTTCATATCTAATTTTTGAAAACCGTTCCCTAAAAACATAACCCCTCTTATAATTACCGTTGTGCATGCTGCCTGCCTGCCTTATAGACGGAGGACCATCCGGTCATCATATTCCTTTAACGATTCTCAGAGAAGACCCGCCCTCTACTCCAGTGACCGTAAGTGTCGATTCTTGCTCTATGTAGCCGAGTATGTAAAAAACACCCATAAAGGAGTTATTCCTTATGTTCACATGATTGCAAATCAGCCAATAGTGCATAACTGGTGGTAAAAACTTTTTTTTACCCTTACATTAATTGAACGCTAGTTCATTTCAAGCAATTATTGGCACATTTTTTGAAGGCGCGCCCCCAATTTTCCCCAAAAAATCTTGAGATTTTACACGGTTGCATTGCGTAACTGGCGAGTAAACTATACTGTGAACTGGTTAAGCTCGAACACTGTGCTATGTGTCCACAAACGAAGGAATTTTGTATAAATAATTATTAATTTATCGGGGATCCCCGATAAGAATTCAACGGCTGCTGGAAACGGCCTCCAATGTGAACTAGCCGGGAAATAGCCTCGCCTGTACGTGCTCTACGCTCATCCATAGTTGTTTTATAGTTCGGGCAAGTCAAAGTTAGAGGTTATTTCTCGATCGGTCCCCCTGGTGACTATTCATCATGTCCACGCCGCATAAACGTCAAGACCCATTTCCCAGCTCTGCCGCTTAAGTCCAATCAGGGACACCCAATTTTAATTACAAAATCGCTTTTTTGTGCTAAATACGCATTTTTTAGCATTCTCGTTCGCACGTTTAGTTTCCTAGGACATTACAACGTAACTGTGCAAAAATATTCAAATTTTGAAAATTGCGGGGAGTTGCTCAAAAAAAGTGCCAATAGTTCATTAACTGGTTTTAGTACAGACATATTTTTTTAATTTTCTGCAATGTATACTTACTGTCTGTTCAATTTTAACATAGATGTTCGGTTTTAATTAATTATTTCCAAAAAATATAAGCGTTCGAAAAAAAACTCACGAACGAAGAAAAGTTGTTTAATCATATGCGGACCCAACAGATCATTGCTTCGAACTGAAAAATCTTTCTTCTGTTGATTGATCAATTTACACAGATTTTACCCTTGGCCAAACGACAACAAAACTGGGTCTCCTAAGTGAATATTGACGTTTGACTCTGACACCTTGATGGGCAGACCCAGTTCACGCATTAGGGGCGCTTCACCACGATGTTTAACGAACAATTGTTATGGAATCTGCTTTGATTTCAGGGTTTACGCTGTGTATTCCCATGCATGCGGGTATAATAAATGCATCGTTCAAATACCTATACTTTTAACAGAGGTACGGTTATTTTCTTCAGCCGGTTATGAATGCAAAACCCCAAAAGAAAACCAAACATCATACAAGCTCTCCTAGAATCATCCGCTTATGCCACCCATTCAAGTTATGCCATGGACACCTGGATATCATCCGTTTGTATTGCAAACATTCAGTGCAAATATAACCAATGGTCCAATTAGATCATGTTGAACAAAGTTGGCCTATACCAGTGACCGGGAACTATATTGAGCGTAATTCATTATCCTCGACGACAAACTTTCCCATACTACAAAAGTGGAGTAATGGAACCTTCGCAAAAACGTAATTACTAATGGTACCACACCTTTATTCGCTCTTTTCAGACCACGAGGGTGATGAAATACCCAGATTTCCATAGATTGAAGGTTAAAATGTCCCATTCCTTTTGTCATGTAAAAAAAAAACTCTTAGGTCCAAAAGATGCCAAACAAACTTTCTGTTCGTGATTTATTCGAATCCGTGTGGATTTTTTGAACCATAATTAATAAAACCAGAGTCTAAGTTAAATTGAACAGGACAGTTAGCTTTGAGGTGAATCACCGGAAGCCGGAAGTGACCAATAGCGTTGTGAGTATGATTGTGATGCCGACACACTCCCCAAACATGTCAATTCCCCAGCTATGAATGCCAAGGCCGATTCTAAACAAGAATGAACCCTTACCTGTTTTAAAAAAAACCTGGACTAACCAATTCTTTGTTTTCCAAGGAAAATTGCTATGCAGCCACAAACTTTTGGTTTTTGCCCAAATTACAAATTTTTCATTGTTTTTCAGCATGATTTGGGGCATTTTTGCCGATTTCATGCTGTTTTCAGGGTTTTTGGCACTTTCATTTTTTTTTGCACTAAGGAAGCAGGTTACATTGCCACCATAGAGTAAATGCAAGAAGGTTGTTAGCCTGCAATGCTGCCTTGTGAGATCTGTGCTGCTGTACATGTATTCGGATGCTCTTCATCATATTCCTTTAACGATTCTCAAGAAGACCGCCCTCTCGTAACTCACGTGACATGTAAGTGTCGATTCTTGCTCTCTGTAGAGTAGTATGTAACAATACAGGGACGTATCCTTATTCACATGATTTTCAAATCAGCCAATCAGTGCATACCTTGGTGGTAACGTCCCTTACATTACTGAAGTAGTTCATTAAAGCATATTAGCACCTTTTTTTGAAGGGCGCCCCCAATTTTTCAAAAATTTGAGATTTTTATACACGTTTGCATTGGTAACTGGCTAGTAAACTAATACCTTGACGGGTTTAAGCTCGAAATGGTCTAATGTGTCACAAACGAAGGAATTTTGTTACAGAATAATTATTATCGGGGATCCCCGATAATATTCAAAACGCTTCTGGCAACGCCTTCCATGTGAAATAGTCGGGAAGTAGCGCCATTTACGTGTCATACTCTCACCATTGTTGTTTTAATAGTTCGGGTCAAGTCAAGCTAGAGGTTATTTTCTCGAGGTGGCACTATTTCATCATGGACGGTCATAAACGTAGCATGTCCAGCTCTGCCGTAAGTCAATCTAGGATCCCAATTCTAATTACAAAATCGCTTTATTTTGTGATACATACGCATTTTTTAGCATTCTCGTTCGCAGGTATAGTTTCTCTAGAGACAATCTCCAACGTAACTGTGCAAAAATAATCAAATTTTGAAAATTGGGGCGCTCTTTCAAAAAATGTGCCAATATTGCTTTAACTGGTTTTAGTACGATACATATTTTTTTAATTTTTTATTTGTAAGAATTAAATTTCACAGTGCACCTTTAACTTAGACGTCCGGTTTTAATTAATTAAAAAAAGAAAAAACCTAAAAAATTAAAAAAAAATCACGAAGAAAAGTTGTTATTCATCATTGGCACCCAACAAGATCTTGGGTTCGAACTTGAAACATTTTTTCTTCTTTTGATTTGTATTCATTTACACGATTTTTATTGGCAAACACAACATACTGGTCCAGGTGAATATTGACTTTGACTCTGAAACTTTGACGGCAGACCCATTCACGAATTGGGGACGCTTCAAAGCATGTTTACACGACAATTGATTCATGACCCTTGCTTTTGATTTCAAGCGTTTACGCGTGTAATTAATGCATGGGTATAATAAATGCATCGGTCAAATACACCGACTTCTTTTAACGAGAGGTCCGGTCTATTTTATTCATTTGGTTATGAACAACAGAATCATACAGCTCTCCTAGATCCTGTAATGCCACCCATTCAAGTTAATGGCCATTTGCCACCCTGTGGATATCATCTCGATTGTATTGCAGCAAACATTCATGCCAAATACTAACAATGTTTCCAATCGATCCTGTTTAACAAAGTTGGCATTATACCAGACGACAATATGTTCGTTAATCATTATCCTCCGACGACAACTTTTTACCTACAAAGTGGAGTCATGGAACCTTCCGCAACTAATTACTAATGGTACCAAACCATTATTCCGCGTCATTTTCAGAACGAGGGTGAAATACCCATTTCAATAGATTTGAAGGTTTAAAATGTCCATTCCTTTTGTCAATGTTAAAAACCTCTGGTCCAAAGATGCACAAAAACAACTTTCTTTTTCGTGATTTATTCCGAACGTAGCGTATTTTTTGAAATAATAATTAATAAACACCAGACATTCTCAAGTTAATTGCACAACAGTAGCTTTGAGGTTGAATCAAAGGAAGCAGGACGTGAAAAGTTTTGATTAATGATTGTGATGAGCACAAAAACATGTCAATTCCACTATGAATGCAAGGCGATTCTAAAACAAGAAATGCAACCCTTAAGCCTGTTTTAAACAAATGACTAAAATTCATTTCTTTTTCCAAGAAAATCTATGAGCACAATCTTTTTTTGCCGCACATTTT